>WTSP01023142.1:0-121891 GCA_025331215.1 Actenoides lindsayi
GGCGGTTAACGGCCCCGCGGAGCGCGGCGCATGGGGGGGGGGGGGTGGGTGGGGTGCTGAGGCTTCATGGGCTTCGTCCCTTCTCGCTGCGGTTTCCCGCTGGTGTTCCCGGCGGGGGCCCTCCCCCGGCGGCACGGCCTGGCGGTGGCGCCTACTTTCCCCGTGGCGCTCCGCGGTCCTTCGGTCCTGGGGCTCGGCGAGGAGCCGGGTCTAGCGCCTGCCTTGCATGGTACGTGCTCCACGCCGAGACGAGGGCCCGAGGCCTGGCCGCTGCATGAGGTCTACCCGGTGGCCGCAGGAGTTGCTAGATTGTCCGGGTGGGGAAAGGGAGGGCAGCTCTCGGCCGTCGCAGGGAACCCGGCGCCTGGCCGTGCGGTTTCGGCCTCGTAGATAGCGTGTGGCCGCGCGAGCCCTCTTGTTGCTGCCAAGCCCACCGGAAACATTCAGTCACCGGGTGGTGTGGGGCTAGGAGCTTCTCTTTGCTTCGAAACAAAAATCCTCTATTGAAAATTCCAAGCAGGAGTTCTTGAAGGTTGCTGTTTAAATAGTGTTCTTGAGCGTGGATTGCTTCAGTTGTGTCTTGGAGGCTTTCTGAACCTGCCTACAGGGGACAAATAATGCTATGTTAAGAAAATATATGAAAAATAGTGTGGTAATGGAGTGTACGCTACTTCCAAGTCTATGGTGTAGCCTGAGTTTGTATCAGGAAGAATATGAGAATTGGTTCCTTGGATTGTCATTCAAGTTAGAAACTTCCAGCAATAATTATTGTGTATACTAAAAAGCCATCCATACAGTTAAGGAAGCGTAAAAACTGCAGGATTCCCTTCCAAGCTAAAGGAGAAGTTATGTTCCTATATTAAGGATGGTGGTATTTATCCAGTGTTCTATTTTAAGCTTTCAAGATGGTGGATGGTCCTTGCTGGTATTTCAGAAATAGTTCAACTACAGAAGTGTTTAATGGAAGTGAGAGC
The DNA here is from genome assembly GCA_025331215.1 of Actenoides lindsayi. Taxonomy (NCBI): domain Eukaryota; kingdom Metazoa; phylum Chordata; class Aves; order Coraciiformes; family Alcedinidae; genus Actenoides; species Actenoides lindsayi. The sequence goes on from WTSP01023142.1 coordinate 975, forward strand.
ATTTTTGTGTATGGATTTTGAAGTTCCCTGGATTTTGGACTGGTTGTTAGACTTTTCAAGAAAACAGTATTAAAAATATGTTGTTCCAGCACTTCAAGTGGGTAATCCTTATTTAAATTCCGTTAAGTAAATGAAGATTCTAGCTCATGTAACTTTGAGCCATATTTTGAGTCGGGAAATATTTTTCTAGCTAAGTTGTCAAATAGGCCTATTTGGGTCACCTGTTAATTTCTCACATAGTAAGATAACAAATAAAATTATGGTGATAATAAAATAACTAAAAAAAAAAATCATAAGCAAATTAGGTCATACTGAGCATGTGAGCTGTAGTGTGCCTTTTTCTGTAGTATGTAAGTTTTTGTACTAAGATTGGCAGTTTGTTGACTTTGGTGTAAATATATTTATTGTAGTCTTTGCTATTCTATAATGCTGAAAGTGTGTAGTATTCAATATGGTGTAAGGTATCCTTGAAGCAAACTACCAAATGGCTTGGAACAATGCAAATTGCATCCTGCTTACTGGGTTATGTACCTTTTTAATGCTAGGAGTTACTGTTTAGTAACTGGTATGCTTAAACCTGCTCATTTGAGGAATTAGCAATGTTTTTTCTTAGCTGTAAACCTCAGTTGGCATGCAAGTTTGATGACTGGCTGTTCATTGATGCTATTAATGACTTGCAGAATTTGTTATGGTTGTACCTGATTCTGCCCATTGTCTTCCAGAAGAATTATGGTTGAAGAAGGCTTCTGAAATAATCAGCTTTAATTGAAATTAGATTATACCATGCACAAAAAACCCATGCCATTATTCTTTAATTAAAATATCATCCAGTATCTGGCAATGTAAGCTGCTGTGAATGGCTTTTACAAGTGTACTAAATCAGATTAATAACCTTGTTAAGGTAAGTGCTTGTTATCTCACTATTAAGGGCATATTCCCAAATCAGTTTGGCATTTTTGAGATGCCACCTAAAACATGTGTTTGGAGAGTTCTTGAGATAGTAAGAACTGTCTTCCCCTTTCCCAGAGAGCTGCAGACTGAGGAAGCTGTTTTCCTGTACAGTACTTCAGATACATGCAACAGGCTCTGTGTTTAGAATGGAGTAAACTTACCCAGGCTCTAAAGTGGCATACTACAGCCCAGTGCAGAAAAGATGCTTTCATGGACTATAAACTTCTGATTTACAGTACAACAGCAGTGTGCAAGAGATAGCATTGTCTGGTGACCTGTAAATGCCTGGGAGGAAAAGGGAAAATGTACTTCACTTTCAAAATACTGACCCATACATTTCCTTATTGCATACAGACAGTAGTTGTCATATGCAGTGTTAGACTTACTGATTTTACCTAAGTTCATTGAAATCAAATTGCAGTCTCATTGGTATGAGCTCTTGCCTGATAAAAATATTTAGGGATAGAAGGGAATGGTCAGCTTCCCCAGGGTGAGAAAGAAGCCTGTGGGTTTGGTGGATGCAAGAGTGGTACATGTACACTGTCACCTTGCTCATCAACATCTGGTTCTATTGGCATAACTATGTTTTATTGAAGACTTAGGAAAGAGATAGGTGGGGCAGCTGGATATCAAGTTTTTGTCTGCTTTACTACTAGATTGAATAAAATTTTTCAAAATGTGTTTGGACTGAGTTGAAATTTGCTGGCAGAACGAGGCAGTGAGGAATAGGGGAATGGCAAGAGCAGCTGGTAACAACGTATGGAACACAGATTGGGCTGGTGCCAAAGGGTACTAGGGCAAAGACAAATGCAAACCGTTCATACTTTTTTTAAAAAAGGGGATGGGCAGGGGGCAAGAACACTATAAATTAATTAATGAAGGCTTATATAACTGCATAGGTATCTGCTGGTGGGAGCAAACTGGTGTATAAATTCTCTGTGTCTTGTCTCATTTTTTGAAAATGACATTGTCTGTCCTACTGGGCAGTATGATTAGTCTTGTCTTGGAGTGGTTTGTTTTTTTTCCTTTTGCAGTTGGCTTTGTTATTGTTGCTTTTTACTTTCTTCCTTATGAGCTTGAATTACTGCTTTAACTTCTCACAGATACAAGTGTATGGTTCCATGTCTAAATATATTGAGATGATATTTTCAGAATATCTTACTATGATCTGACCAGTACCCACCTCAAAGGATAAAGGCCAGTGTGTTGGAATGGTGTAAACCTTCCTTGTGGAGATAGTAGAGGAGTGGTTAACTTCAAACTTAATGAGATGATTGCAGAATTGAAGGACCAAGTGGAAGGCTGCTTTTCTGTAGAAAAGCTGTGGGGTGGTATTTTGGATGGTGCAGGTGAGCCAAAGGGAAATGTAATAAATACCGATTGCATTATGCTCTGGTAATGAGGTCCTGACCTTGGAGATATTAATTGGGCAGTAAAGTGACCCTGCTTTTAATGGGGAATGACAACATCTGAGAGAAATGGACACTGTGTCATTAAATAGATGAGAAGAGGAAGAAAAGCACCTCACTCTGTGTTTAAAAGCCACTGTGTTGAACCTAGGGGAGTGGAGCAGGCAAACAATCACAGTTATGTGAAAAAGAATGACAGTTATGATATTATTCCAAAATCTCAAACAGGTCAGGCTCTTGATCAGCTGATGTAATGGTAACTACTTTTGGACAACCTTGTTCTGCAGTTTCATGATCCAGACCCTTAAACCCCTTAAAGGAGTTTACCCCTACCCACATGTAGTGACTGGTGTCTTTTATTTTGAACAGTTGAAATAACTGGTCTGTTTCCTTAATGCTTTGTTATTCTTCTTGTCCTCTTATGTAAGTATACTTGTTTTTTGTGGCATCAGTGGAAAAGTAAGTTAGCCTTGCAACCATTTGAAGTTTTCATAGTGACATTCAGACTGAATAAACAAGTTTTTATCTGTTGAGCAGGAAGTTAAATGTAAACTGGTTTTGTAATAATAATATTTTAACTAATGGCTTGTAAGAAGATTTGCTGATTTTTGTCAGCAACGGACAAAAATTTGACTGCAGTGTCAGTATGACTATCGCATACAAGTGTGGTAAGCATTTTACAGTTCTTTTGATGGATAATATTTTTAATTTCTTGACATTACTTTTTGTCCTTTAAAAAGATATCCAGAGAGGGTTGTGTTTAAAAAGGAAGTATTTATTTTATTTTCCCAATGATTTTATTTTTGGGAGGGGGGTGGGGGGGGGGGTGGGCAGATGGAAACAGTTACAGAATAATCCATATTTAGTTACCTTTTGTGATATACAGGAGAAAATCCAGACACTCTTCATGCTGGTTTTAGTCATTGAAATCTTCCTTTAAAAGCTTGCTTTCTTCTTTGCTCTTGAGAAAACTGGCATACTGAATGGCACTGTCTTTTATAGTTCATTACTGCAGCGTTACCTACTTGCTACTTCAAGATGTCAGATTGTGTTGATTAAAGTGGCACACTACTTCATCTGATGTTGTTTGTTTGATATGTTCAGTGAAAGAAGTAGAGAAACAGTAGTGTTTAAAAAAATAAGTAAAGCTTAATCTTAAACGTTCAAAACAGTCCTTAGAAGAATCCTGATCCTTGACATTAAGATCTTCAGAATCAGTTAGGTAAAACGTAAGTACAGGAGTATTTGAATGACTGGAATTGTGCTTTTTTTTTTTTTTTTTTTTTTTTTTTTCCTTGAGAAATCGTTTCTTTGCATGTGATCTGACAAGAAGTCATAGGCTTTTATCTATCTTAACATTGTTTTTTGGGTTTTTTTTAATGTATTATCAGAAGCTATTTGTTCCTGTTTCTTGAATGAATTGTAAATGAAGCGTAGGTGTTTCAAAGCTGTCTGAAAGAGATGGATTTTTAACTCTCAGAAGAAACTAAACCAAGATAGTGTAGGTAATTTCGAATCATTGTGTATGAAGAAATAACTTAGGAAGTCTTCTATCACCCCTCCTTACAGACACCCCTTGTTGTTCTCAGACTGCAAACTCTTCTTTCTCAGCCTCAAGTCACGTTGCCTGTAATCTTCAGGTGTCTTAATTGCACTGATGTAGATTACAATCAATGCCAAGTTGCTTGAGGAGAAACAAATAGCTGTTAAGCTACTTGCTGTCTCTTTGCATTCTATTTGCATAGGGAAAACAGTGCTTATGGAAATGCTGTTTTTTCCATGTTTTTTATTTGGCAGGCAGAGTTGCGAGCAGCTGTGTTTTTGGCATTAGAAGAGCAAGAGAAAGTAGAGGTAAGAGAACTTTAAAAAAATTAACAAAAAAATCAGCATCCTGATAGTTCTTCATGTAGAATTAAATACAATAGCTTTAATGCTTTGTCTTTGTGAAATGCAATAAGAGAAAGTTATGTATTACTGCATAAGAGCATGGCGCTTAAAGAACTCAAGATAGGACTACATTTAGAAATGAGATTTGTTACATAGCCTTTTGAAACTGTAACTTTAATCCTCTGAGGGTTTTATCTTGCTTCTGTCCAGTTGAGTGGAATAACTGAATAATTTTTCCATCAAATGCTGGTTTAAAAAAAGAAACCAAAACCAAACAAACAAATTGACTCATTTAGGGTCTAGAGAACAGGTCTTATGAAGAGCACTTGAGAGAATTGGGGTTCTTGAGTTTGGAGAAAAGGAGGCTCAGGGGAGATCTTAGCATTCTCTACAACTAACTGAAAGGAGATTGTAGTGAACTATATCTTGATCCTTTTCTCCCAAGTAACACGCGACAGGACAAGAGGAAACTGCCTCAAGTTGCACTAGAGGAGGTTTAGTTTAGATATTAGGAAAAAATTTCTTCACTGAAAGGGCTATCAGGCATTGGAACAGACTACCCAGGGAAGTGATGAAGTCACCATCCCTGGAGGTATTTAAAAGATGTGTAGATGTGGTGCTTAGGGACGTGGTTTAGTGGTGACCTGGCAGTGCTGGGTTAACAGTTGGACTTGATGATCCTGAAGGTCTCTTCCAACCTGTAAGATTCTAAGATTTTATCAAACCAGAATAACATGTCAAAAAACTCATGGCAATATCTTAATTTTCAAAACAAGTGTATTGCAAAAGCAATTTAATGCAGTAACTTGCCAAGTATGCTAACGCCTTAAGTATTTCTCATAAGGATGTTACAGCCTTACTTCAGCATAAATTGCTTATATATAAGGAAGATTTCTGAGTTAAAAGATGGACTGTGTACTGATACCTTGACAATATATTAATATTAGGGATAGTGTTACTAGCATGATTAAGTAACAGTACTGCCTTGATATGCAGATGCTAGTTTTGTGACCCCTCCTACTGCTGGCATTGCCTTGTTTGCTGTGTCTTTCCATTTTCTATAACTAGAGAGGAGAGGGTGCTGTATGTCCAGGCTTTCTGTTTCAAGAGAGAGGAGTGGAAAACTGTCCTATTCATCTGCAGATTAGATGGTTGCACTCTTTCTGGAAAATTGCGCTGAGACATTATTGTGACATTTTTAAGGAAGGGAAGCGGTTATTCTGTGGTGTGAGATTCCATATTCCAGAAATCTAATGTAAGATTACCAAAGAAGACATAATGGAAGAGTGATATATGGCAGAACAGTGCCATCTCATATGGGAAGCTTCAGCATATTATAGAGTACGAGAGAACAACCTGAAAAGACAGTTGATCTCAGGTCGCTCTCCCCACCCCCATTGTTTTGTTGTTACTTGTTTTTTAAAGGCTTAAATGTATCAGTTATTTTACACTGTAGAGACACTGGAAATATATGAATATTTATCACTACTCTGAATTTCTAAATATTATGCAATATATGTTTCTTTTTTCACATAGCACTTTCTTGTGCATGTTAGCATTTACTACAACTATAGTGATAAATACCTAATGCAGATCCATTTCTTCAAATTAGGTTCTTATTGAGGGTATTTTGATATGTTAGAAATGGCATATAGAATTTGGTTTGAAAAAGTCGTGAATAATTTTGAAAAATTCAGACGCACAACAAATCAATTGATTAGCTCTTTAAAAAACAAAGTTGAAGAGGACAAATCTAACAAGGGAGAAAAACCGTTTTCGTAATATCTTTGAAGGTCTTTGAATTAACAGAAGATTAGTATTGCTGATTAGTTGTTCACAAATCAAGGTCCACACTTTGTCTAGATAATTTGTAAATTCCCATTTTTTTAAAAAGTGGGACTGAATTTCCTTAAAGTTGGCACTGTATTAGAGAGGCAATTTGGGAAGTGAACTGCTTAACTTACCATTTAAATCGTTAAGTAAATGAAAATCAGTGTGCTATTAAGAATTTTTGTGAAATGACTGTAGGTTTTATAACAGAAACACAGAGCCAATTTTCATTTGCATAAGTAAATGTAAGGCTCTGCAACTTATACTTGTAGGTAGTGCAACTAATACAGAAGTAGATTTTGAAGAAGTGAATTACATGTGCCAGGCACCATTGTGGAACAGTGTACACCAAAATACCAAATTGATGCAACAACAGTTTCTTGTTAGTATGAGGATGTTAATTACTGTTTGGTTTTTGTTTTTTTACAGAACAAAGCACCTCTGGTAAATGAAAGCTTGAAAAGTTTTTTAGGTACAAAAGATGGTAAGTTCTTTGTTTAGTATATTTCTCAAAATAATAAAAACAGGTAACAAAGGATTAAATCTTTTACCATTATGGGCTTCATGACATAAAGGATGCTTTCGTTCCTGTTAAATGTCATAATTACTGTGCAGAAGAGATTTCAATATAATTTTTTCAAGTTAATATTGATGAATTGTATTTTTAATTTAGATGACTAATGCATTTAAATTAAGATTTCATGATGCACTATGATTATGCTAACTCAGAGCCGTTCTAGTTGAAAAACCTTACTGTAAAGGTACAGTGGTGTAAGCACCTATAGGAGAAATGTAAAAAAATTATGTCTTTAAAACAGCAGAATAGTTAAAAAAAAAAACAAAACCTTACACCCGATTCTCATAAGCAGTAAATCTTTGATTTAAGAATTGTTTCCATCTGGTATGGGTTTTTTACTCTTCTTATTTCCTTTTTAGGTCGTTTGGTAGCAGGTCTTGTTGCAGAATTTCTACGTTTTTTCAATCTTGATTTTACATTGGCTGTTTTTCAGCCTGAATCAAGCACAGTAAGATACACTGGTTTTATCTGTATGCTATTCTGATTGTTTGGAGTGCATAACATAGCAGATTTGTTTAAGCCACTTGCTTGTGTTCATTCTAAATATTTTTTTTTTTATATTTAATCTAAGGTATTTATTGTCATGAAGACACACATTCCAGGAAAGTGTGCTAATATGAGTAGTCTCTTTATCAAAAATCAATGCTTGATAATATGTTAATTTTGAATTAACAAATTAGCGTGTTGGGTTTTTTCTGAAATCATGTAACAGTATATACAAGAGAATACTCCTGCAACGTTTCTTGGCAGTAATTTTAGTATGTTGTGATACTAAGTTAGTATTGTTACATGAAAATTGAAATTATGTCAGTAATCTACCCTGAGAGAAATTTCATTGAAACAAAGAATTTTGTGCAGATATACAGGGTAAAAAATGACTGAATAGTTCAGTTGAAAGGGACATACAATGATCATGTAGCTCAACTGAATGCTTTTAGACTTTTGATAATGAGTTAGAGGTTTTACATATTTGCCTCTTTCTCTCTTTTTCTGATATAAAGGTTTTAATAATAAATTTGAGTTTGAAACGGTTCCATTTAACTGAAGAATTTATCTTAAAAATTAGTATTTGAAATATAATTCTTACTGTCAGTTTAAATAGTTCATTTATTAAAAATCTAACTTTGTTATATCCATTAATTGACTTCTGTTTCTCAGAAGTTCGTGTTTCTTTCCGGTGGCTTAATCAAAGAAAATCCCATACTCCCTTGTCCTTTGCCAGATAGCCTTAGCTGCATTGATTGCACAAGGACACATCTGTACGAAGATTCACATTCATACTACCAAGCAGAAACTTAATGCTCTCTGTCATGTTGCTGCTAACTCTTGGAGCAGTGCTTCATTTGCATTTTTAGGGCATCTCATGCTCTTTGAAATAGCCTATTCCTTTTTCCAGTCAAAACATCTTTTTTACCTGTTGCAGTGCATATATGAAATTTGGCCAGAGTTAATTAAGCAGATTGGCTGAGGCTGCTGTGTATAGTGCCAAAAGATTTTACTTCGTCTTCCTCTACCAGCCCCTGTCTCTGAGCAGTCTGTCGTATTATCTCTTTATCCTCCATGTTTCAGTGTGCTTGATGAGTGGTGGCTTGCTTCAGTATTTGCTTTACCAGTGTTTTGGTAGGAAGTGACACTAAGTAATTGTAAAAGTTCAAGATGAACTAGTGCCCACTGCAGTATTGCCGTTCCGAAGTGATGCCAGTCAGGGTTTGCAAAAAGTGTGAAAGTGGGGTTTCCTTTATTTTTTTTCTGTACAAACCTATGGGGTTTTGGTTGTGTGGTTTTTGGGTGTTTTTTGGTTGGCTTTGGGTGTTTTTTGGTTGGCTTTGGGTGTTTTTTGGTTGGTTATGTTTGGTTTTTTTAAATGAAACAAACTGAAAGTCAGTGTTGACCTGTGCTGGTGTACTTTTATATGTACATGAATGGAGACACTCCATCATCTAGCCAGTGGTTCCAGTGAATTCGTAGGTGTCCTGGGATCCACTTTTAAATGCGATAGGCTGAAGTAACTTCACCATATACATCCTTAAACTCAGAAGTATACTAATGATGCTTGCATATTTAAAATAACTTTGGATGGTCTACAATAAGCTCAGATACTGATCAGAACTAAATGATGCAACAATCTATCATTACTTTAGTCAATGTGCAACAGGAAGTCTTAAATAATCACTGCTTAGTCAAAATATTGCTATGTTAGTAAGCCCCAAAAGCTTTAGGAGCTATTACAAAATACATACTGTTTTCTGACAATTATTTCTGTGTTGTAATGTTTTAATTCTTTTTTTTTTTCCTTCTCTAGCTAAATGGCCTTGATGGTCGAGAAAACTTAGCTCGAGATTTGGGAATTACAGAAGCAGAAGGTACTGTGGGTGGTCCCCTGTTATTGGAGGTTGTTAGAAAGTGTCAGCAGAAAAAGATTTCGGGCAGTGAAGAAGTAAGTAGTGATAACATTTCTTTTTTTCATAATTCTTTATTCATTTTCATTTCAGTGATGAAAAATAAACTGAAATTAAGAATGTTTGGCAGTAGTATTATACTGTTTCAAGTAGACTGGAGGTTGGCAAACGTTACACCCATCTACAAGAAGGGCTGGAAGGAGGATATGAGGAAACTACAGGCCTGTTAGTCTGACCTCAGTACTGGGGAAGGTTATAGAGCAGGTCTTCTGGAGTACCATCATGCAGCACATACAGGACAATCAGGTGATCAGGCCCAGTCGGTATAGGTTTATGAAAGGCAGGTCCTGCTTGACTAACCTGATTGCCTTCTATGACAAGGTAACCCACTTAGTGGATGAGGGAAAGGCTGTGGATATTGTTTATCTGGACTTCAGTAAAACTTTTGTCACCATCTCCTGTAGCATTCTCCTGGAGAAATTGACTGCTTATGGCTTGGATGGGCATACACTTTGATGGTTAAAAAATTGGCTGAATAAACGGGCCCAGAGAGTGGTGGTAAATGGAGATAAATCCAGTTGGTGACTGGTCACAAGCAGTGTTTCCCACTTGGCTGTTGTATTTGGGCCAGTTCTGTTTAATATCTTTATCAGTGATCTGGATGAGGGTATCAAGGGCACCCGCAGCAAGTTTGCAGATAACACCACGTTAGGTGGGTGTGTTAATCTGCCTGGAGGTAAGGAGGCCCTACAGAGGGATTCAGACAGGCTGTATTGATGGGCCAAGGCCAATGGTATGAGGTCAACAAGGCCAAGTGCTGGGTCCTGCACATGGGTCACAACAACCCCAGGCAATGCTACAGGCATGGGGAAGTGTGTCTGGAAAGATGCCTGGCAGAAAAATTACTGGGAGTGTTGGTTGACATCTGGCTGAATGTGAGCCAGCAGTGTGCTCAGGTGGCCAAGAGGGCCAACGACATCCTGGCTTATATCAGAAATAGTGTGGACAGCAGGACTAGGGAAGTGATCATCCTCTTCTGTACTTGCCACTGGTGAGGTTCCACCTTGAATAAATGAAGGCCATTGAGGTCCTGGAGCAGTCCCAAGAAGGGTAAGGAAGTTGGTGAAAGTTCTAGGGAACAAGTCTTACAAGTAGTGTCTGAGGGAACTGGGTTTGTTTAGCCCAGGGAAAAGGAGGCTCAGGGGAGACCTTGTTGCTTTCTACAACTACCTGAAAGGAGGTTGTAGTGAGGTGGGGGTCGGTGTGTTCTCCCAAGTAAGAAATGACAGGACAAGAGGAAACCGCCTCAAGTTGCACCAGAGGAGGTTTAGTTTGGATATTAGGAAAAGTTTCTTCACAGAAAGGGTTGTCAAGCCTTGGACCAGGCTTCCTAGGGAAGTGGTGAAGTCACCATCCCTGAATGTGTAGATATGGTGCTTAGGGACATGGTTTATTGGTGACCTGGCAGTGCTGGGTTAACAGTTGGACTTGATGATCTTGAAGGTCTCTTCTAACCAGAATGATTCTGATTCTACGCCTTTGTAAGTTGCGTTGAAGGTATTTAATATAATAACCTTTCTTTCAGTGTTGTTTATTAATGACTCTCCTTTTACTTTCAATGTCTCCCTAGTACTCTTTACTAATGCTACAACAATGCTTTACTCTGCTACAGCATAGTAACACAGAGTGAATCCAGATAAATGACAGAAAAGTGTCACTTGTTTTCTAATTTCTACTGTGGTTTGATAACACTTTTAGCTATATGTGTTTTCTTTGGCATACTTCTAATTTTAATATGACCTGAAAAGACTATAATTTGTTTTGTTAAAAACTTTAAAGCTGTTCTGAAAACATAAGTATTTAAAATTAAATATATGATAGTATTGAACTACCTGAATGCAGTGACGGTACTATTTTAATGGAATATATAATCAAGTTGTTAATTTAAATGTATGAATTCCAACCAGTTGCATTTGATTAGCCTCATGATTGTGGCTTGAAAGAAGAGTCTCTTCATCCAAGATACATTCAGGACCCTAACAGAAGCTTAAATTCAGAAGTAGTAGTTATAGACTTGCTAACATAACATTGCAGTGCCACAGTGTGAATGAGGATGGTAGCCTTGTTTCATATTGAATGGTTTTATGGCAAAATTAAATACATTTTAAATAAGTATTTATGTGAAACTTTCTAGGTGGCTGCAGTTCTAAGTGATAGCCTGTGCCCCACATCAAAATCATCTGATGGAAGATCAAGTACACACCCTATACCAAATAAGGTAGGATTGTTTATATATAAATGAAGAAGCTGAATAGCATACACCAGAGAAGTAAAAGAGAGAACTGTGAAACTGTGGTTAGAATGACATTCACATAAATGATCTGCAAAGTCCTGTACCTTTCCAGCTGGGTAGGTGATGGCATATACAAAGCATCTGTGAGACACAGGTTGGAGCTAACTTGTCTGTTTATTGAGCAGATGTCTGATTGCTGCTTGGGATTGATAAGGTGTTGGGATACAACTGTCTTTGTGTTGGGGCCTGTGGCTTTCTTTTCTCTTTCTGTATTAACTAACGTCCTCTGGGCCTCTAATACTACTTTGCATTTGACTGGAACTGATCATCAGGTTAAGAATTACAGAAAAGTGTAGAGTATGGAAAGGGGCATAATCACTTAAGCCTCTTTCCCACCAGAAACCAGCTACCCAACTACACTCAGTTTAAAACCAAGGCAAATAGAACCCACACCCAAGCAAAACAACCCTTATGCAAGTGCTGAAGCTCGTTCAAATTACTAATGTAATCTGATCACATTAAAAGTTTTAATAGCTTTTTTCAAGATTACTTGAAATAACTTAGAGGCTTTCCAACTCGCTAATGAAAGCTGAGAAATACAATATCACATGGATTTTGTTGTTAGCTTATTCACTTGGGAGAGGGGAGTGGTAAGGAAAAAGTAAAGTAAAATGACAGTTGAGTTTGTATCTGCTTAATTCTATTCCAGTTCTTTAGTTGTTTGGGTTTTTTTTCCATGGAAAACCAGAAAACTATACAACTTGAAAAGCAAGCTTCATTTCAAGATTAAGTTATTTTATTAATTGCTGTGCTTGTTGGTAGTACCGTAAAAGCTGATATTTCTGTAACTGATGTTTGAGTGCAAATTCTAGTCATTTCAGACCTACTTTAGGAGAAGATTATTCTTGTTTGGCACCAGCTTCTAAAACAAAACAAATCCATGAAGATGATCTGAATTCTGATTGTCATTGTTACTAGTACTGTTGCTTCATACCTCAGCCCCTACTTTAGTCTTAGGGTGGCTCTAGAGAAGCTAAGAACAACTACTAAAGATGAGTTAGAAGTCATAAATATTCTATTCCCCCTTGTATAAACCTTTCATTGTCAGGTTTAAATTACTATATTTGAAATAGATAGGTCAAAAAGAGAAGAGCTAAACATTTGCTATATGACTTTTCCTCAGGAAAAGAATACACGTCTAGAGGAGGACAAAAGTAGTTCCAGTAGCTTGTAAATTGAACCGTGTTTCATGTGAGTGTTCTTCTGGGTGTGCATGCACATGTCTCGAGGCTGGTCTGTCCCTTGTCTGGTATGAATCTTACTCCTCTTTGCTCTTGGCAGAACTTTTGGCAATGCAGTTATACAGGTGTTTGGGGTTTTGTTTTTTGTTTTGTTTTTTTTTTTTTGAAACTTCTACCCTTTTGTGCAGTAGTTTAACTTAGCCAGCCAGTAAAAAAATGTGTTAGGGAAAGACAAAGAGACACAAGCACAGAGGAGTATAATATATTAAAGACTTGTTTCATTAGGAAGCCAGATTGATAAGAATGAGTTTTAAGTTATGCCTGGAAACTGCTTTAGAGGACCATGGAGTAGTAACAATCATTGCTGCTGTTTAAGGTTGTAACAGGAATAAATGACAAGTCTTAGTTCTTTTATCACAACTGTTTAGGCCTGTACAGATCAGGAACTCCTGTACTTAAATAGTGCTGTCCAAACTGGGTATAGAGTAAATATAAACCATGTCTGAGTGATTTCAAAGGTAAGTACTGTTTTCCAGAAGTTATATAGTATTACAATGCATTGTATTCTTCTCTGTGTTGAGATTGTCAGAATTCTTTTTCAGGCTGCTATCAACTAGGTGTACTAGTCCTTAGGTGCAAAAGCTTCCATTGACTGACTTTAGCTTAATGGTAGTCATTGGGACTGGTCCATTTGATAGTGTCATTTCTTAAATATGTATATACTAAATCTCCAATAAACATATGGACACAAGATAGTGATTCTAAGGTCTAAGTTTTAGAGAAACTACCAGATATCAGTATTTCATTCTGAGCAAGAGATATCAAAGTGTTGTAAAAGATCGTTCATTGAATCATATTACCTTTTTTTTAATGGAGAATTTTGTGCATTGTCAGAACACCACAGTTCAGAGTTGAATGCTTACGGCATGCAGCAGCACCCGTGGTGGTGATAAGAACACTTTCATTTGCATGCTCTTCCTGATGCAGTGAGGTTGAGAGTAGAATATAATTTCCAGCAAGTTGGAATTTATGATCAGGCTTTTTATGTTCTTTATACCCATCTTCTGTGGTAAGCAAATAATAATTCCATTGTAGTGGGAGATAAATGAACATGTTTTGGAAATGCTTTCATAGTATATTGCTGAATCCTTCATGAAAATATATTGCAGAAACAAGAGAAAAATGGTTTCTATATGGATGTTTCCTCATAGAAACAGTAACAGCTCTTGGTTGGACCACATGCCCTAAGGATAAGTAGGGGATATCTTAATGGGACAATAGTTCTTGGATATATTTTTTCCCTGCTTCTCTTTTTCCTTGGCAAAAGTAGGATGAGAGAATATTCTGCCTGTGCAACATACTTGGAGTAGAAATAGTGCAGAAGGAGGAAATTTTAGCCAGTCCTGACTGGATCAAGGTGGAAGTTACCTGGACAGTCTAGACTTCCTGATTGAAACTTGAGCTTCTCTGGTGATTTTTCAGGAAACCTGTGAGCTGAACTGGCTCTGACTGTGACCTGGCAACCAATACATGTAATGTAGAAGGGAGTGTAGTAGAAGAGACCAAGACTACAGCTCTTGGTAGCAGCAAACAATTACATTCGTTTAAGTGCTAGTGTGAAACCACACTCTGACTTACCAACACTGTTGGTCTGAAACCCAAGGTAGGCATGTTGCTGTTTGAACCCTTACCTGTGGTTCGCCTATTGCTACAACTTGCAAGCAGTTTTGACACTTCAGCAAAACTTTACAATATATAAATTCAAGCAAAGGCCAACTGTTGTGCTTGTAGTTTCTCAGATGAGATAGCAGCAGCTCACTCCCTCAGGTCCTAGAACAGAAAAATAGGTGTAACTTCCCTTTTACTCCTGCCAGGCTATCACTAAGCTCTTCATTTTCAAAAACAATTCTGTTCCTCTAGGATAGGAGATTGAAATATCGTTGTTATTACCACTTACAGCTATAAATACATTTTCTTGCCCTAGAAGAGCTGAGCTGCTGCCAGTAATTGAATGTGGTTCTGTGACTGAGATGAAAAAGACCTACCAAGGTCATTTTAACTTTTATGGCCTACAGTTTGACAATTTTACTTCAGCCTTCTGAATGAAAGTTACTGACTGATAAAGAAATACTTGGAAGAGTGCAACCTACATATTGGTTATCTGGACTAAACAATGCTGTTGGTTTTGCTTCAAAACTGTTATTTTTAGTGTGCAGGAAGAAAGTTAATGCAATGAATAGATATTTTCACTGACTTAATTTAAATAAGTAGGGAAAGATAAAAATTGCAGTGCTGCTTGTTAGGTAGCAAGAAAAATAAAAATCTGGAGTTTTCTAATTTTTTTTTTTAATAAAAATTTGGTTTCTTACAGTAGCTTATCTAAGTAAATTTTAATAATGTTCTTTGGGCCAAGAAGTTTTTCGAAGGCATGACTGGAGCTGTATTACTTGATGTTAAAGTTAGCATATAGAACAGTCCTTACATGCTTGATTTCCTTAGGACTGAGCCATAAACATGATACAAAGACCGAAAGTTACATACTTTTAAAGTTAGTTGTGTCATTCTTGGCTTTAGTATTTAGAAGGAGAAAGTGTTAACTGCAGTCTTCTTATACTTGCCACTTTTAAACCTAATATTATATCGCAGACATTACTTTCAGTATGGAAGTTAAAGTAGTTTGCATAGGTTTAAATTGGTTTCTTTTGAAGACAGTGGCTGTATCTAACAACATTTGTGTATAGAGGAGCTGCAAAATAGCACAAATAAAGCTTCATGTAACTTTCAGGCTGTAAAACAAGCTCACTCCCTTACATTCAAAGCTAGGAGGTAAGAATCAGTCTGTGGATTTCTTTAGTTGGTGACCAACATCTTCTAAAATTGGTTGCTTTTATAACAGAGGTGATCTAGGTAGAAAAACAATACAGAGGATGGAACTAATTCTTAATGACAGCAACAATAAAGAACGTTTCCTTTCTAAAGTGATAAACCAACTTTTTTCTCTTTTGTGATTCCTGATGATACAAAAAAATTCCTGAGAAGTACTAGTAAATTTAAGGTGACTTCTTAAAAAGCTGCGGTAGGTGTATATCATACGTTGTGTGTTTATATTACCACTTACAGTATTGTAAGACATAAATACTTATTCCTTTCAGTGAGGGCTTTTTTCATTATCTTTCAAGGCTGCTGAAACCACTCAAAGTGATACAAGTGTCTCATCGGGGGAAGCAAGCAAAAGAAGTATTCATTTTCTGCCTAATGAAACAAAACTAGATCCTCAACTAGAAAACAAAGACTTAAATACCAAAGAAAAAAGTGATCCAGGTGTGGATGAAGATGATGTAGAGGGAGATTCTTTTTTTGATGATCCTGTACCCAAACCAGAAAGAACATATGGCTGGTACGTAACATGGATGTTCTACTTAATACTGGTTTATTTTGTCCTCAGCATGCTTGCAGACCCTGAAGAGCTGCTTGATGTTTGCTTATTCACATCTGTAAATGGGAGTGTTTAGGTCCATTCTGTAATATTTTGTTTTCGGAATGTGCATTTCTACAATTCTGTTCTTTGAAATGCACAGTGTCATCTGGGATCTCTTGGATGTAACATGAGTAGAAAAACCTGCATCACTTTAAGATGCATTGGTTAGACTACAGAATGTCCCCAGCCTATCTCTTTGGGGGAATGAAGATGTAAGAGGCACAGACATCAGTGTTTGTACCTGTAGCTGAGCTGCGGTGGTGAACAGTACTAAAGGAAGCGGACAATCTGTTGAATGAGTAAACTGGCTCCAAGAACTGAGAATAAGGAAAGTTTTCATGCAGCTAAGGGTTTCCTCTTGACATTGCAGCACCTTTTGTGTGCAGTTCTATGTTTTATGTTTGCATTATCATGTTATCTTGAAACTTAGTTTAGATACCTCTATTGAGGAAATGTTGCGAGATCGTTTCACGGTGTTCTTTTGCTGTGCTTGAGTAATTGGAGGATTGCTCTAACTTAACAGAGGCTACCGGAAGAGGCTGCAGGAGCATTTGCAAATCAGTTTGATGGTAGCTCCCCTCAAGCTTTTTCCCCCAGCTGCATTGATAGTAGGCAGAACAGCGTAAACTTTTTCTATTATTGCTACAGTAGATGCTTGCTTTTGGAATGGGATCATTCTAGTACATCACAAAGTAATCATGCCAGGTAAATTAGGTCTCTTTCTAGTAAATTAATGGAGTCTATTGAGAGAGACATTTACAATACAACTTTCATTACATGTATGTATTTAGTTGGAGCATAATATTTTTCTCTGGAAAACATTGTGTGTTACAAATAATCCTACTAAGGTATTTCTTTTCTCTTACTGGAAATATGAAGATTAAAACTGCATCTGAGTGTGTTTATTTCTCCTTACTCAAAAGTTCATTCAACTACCCTTTTATCCAAAGTCTGACCATTGTAGCATTGTGTTGCTATAAAATAGGTTTAAATGATAAATTCAGAAAACTAGAAATGGCTGAAAAAGCTTCTGAATAATAATAATAATATTAACTAATTTCTCATTGTTCAAGCATTTTCTTATGACAGGAAGGGAAACTCACTTTGAAATTGGGTAAACGGGATTTCTTTAAAAAGACCATCCAAGAAAAAGACTCTTACTCAGTAAAATAAGGATTTATTTTTTTTTCCTAGTAGAGAAACTTCCCACGGAAAAAAAAACTATTTCCAAATTATGTGTGTCTGTAGTAGAGTCGCAGTCCACCAAGTAGTAATTTATACCTCATGTTATTGTGGTGTGGCTAGTATAGTAATGTTCCATAATAAGGTTTGCTGAATATATATGTTGATAATAAATAAGCTAGCAAGTATTTGTAAGTGAGCTGTCCCTGAGTCTTTCGCTTCTAACCTCCTGGCAACTCCTCTAGAGGAGAAAGTAGAACATATTCTTCAGGTGAAATCCCTTTGTGGTATGTTTTGCTGGTGTGTCTGAGTCCCAAGGGATGAGTAAGCAGGAGAGGTGCCATCAACGCTTGGTTCTTGTAGGAGCTTTGCCCCTTCCTGTAAGGAGGATTAGAGAGGATGGGAGCAAGCAGTTACTAAGGACAGAGTAGGAGGTAATATAAGCTCTCATTGCCCCTGGGATCTCTGACCCATTGTTCAAAATTTGGAAGTGTTTCAATATCTGTTAGTATACATTATATTTTGGTGATACAGAAATAATGAATGATTCAAATGTCTGCTGCTAATAGGAATAGAATCACTATAACAAACAGTTCTAGTAATACTAAATGTGAAAATAGGGGTCTCTCTAAGTGTTTCTTCATAGTTTACTTGCAAGTAGTATTTGAACTCAACACTTCAAATATATTAATGGAATAGGTAGCAGCTAAGTGAACTTGAACATGTGATGAGGAGGTCTATCTTGCTGTAACTGAAAAGTTTTCATCCTGTGAACTGACTGCTCTTAGGATTAAAGGTTTCATCAGACAATGTTAGTTGTAAAACAAACTAATTTAAATACTGGTTTATATCCAAATCTTTCTTCTTTTGGCTGTGTTTACATGTGGGGATAATGAAAGGCCCATTGGTAAAAATAGTGATGCTGGTGAAGGTGCTGGATCTCTGCCTGTGAAAAAAGACAGGCACAAGTCTTTGCATAGGTGAGGAAGCGATGTCCTTACTGAATGTCTTGCTTGACACTTGTGCCAGTAAACTGCTTACAGTTTTTAAGATTGCAGAACAACTAGTGATTTCCCCTTGCTCTTTTTGCTGTAAATATTGCTATTTTGTATTTATGGCAATTCAGTAAATAATAGAAAGAAAAGTCACTACCCACACTTTACAGCTCTCTGAAGTACCTGTTTATTTGGTTTCTTTTAGGAAAACTGAAGCAAATAAATCAGGAGGTCTAGCATCCCTTTCTGATGCACCGCCTCTGAAAAGTGGGTTAAGCTCCCTGACTGGTGCACCTTCTCTAAAGGAGCCTGATAGTAAGTTTTCACATCATTTTGTGTTTTCATGAATGTAGGAAGTATTCCCTGTAATGTAATGAATGATCTACACATTCAGATGCAAATGGCATTTAGTATGTGGCCCCCTTCTGGTTGTAATGTAATAGTTACCATTATAGTAATACTTTTATCACTGAGTGATTGCATGCTGGGTCTGATATTTTATGCTGCCGTTGGAGCATCTTATGTTTTGGAGCATGAAATACTTAACCAAAACTCCTTTTTGTTGTTTTGGGGGGTTTTGGGGGGATTGGTTTGTTTGGTTTTTGTTGGGTTTTTTTTTGTATGTGTATATAAAGCAGTTCTCAGGACTATAAAATTCTACTGCTCAGGTTTTTTTAAACTGAAATTTACTTACTCCTTTGTATTGTTGTCTTATGTTATTTGCAGAAGTCCTTTAGGGATATTTGCTTTTATGTTGTAAAATCCCCCCTGAATACTGGGGGATCATTCCTGTTTGCTACTCGTGTTTTTAAATTTTAACAGTTCAGACTTGAAAATTGGGTATAATATTACCTTATATACTATAAAATTATATAAGGTTATTATAAAAAAACACATGTAAATTGTTGATGGTTATGTTTAAGTGGGAACTTATTAAAGAATCACAAGTCAAATTTCTGATAAAAATACTTCTGTTACAGATTTGAATAGAAACTCTGTTTTGAAAGACCTGCGGTTGGTGAATGCAAAACTGGGATCACTAGAATTAGGCAAGTAACTGCTAAATGCAAGCTCTGATATTTTTAGCTCTATTTTTTGGCCTGGCACCTTAGAGGAACCTGAGAAACTGATATATAAATCTTGAACTACAATCTTTAGCTTTACTTCTGTCCATCTATTTAACACCACTGAGAAACTTCCTGGAGGTATAAGCAAGATCTGATCTAAAGGAATACAAAAAAGTGAAAATTAGTGTCTTGTATGTGGATTAGTATTTTACACATGCAGCAAAAAATTGATTCATTCTGTGCATGCATTTGCTAATCTCAAGTGATAAATTTTGTTGTTTAGGTTTCTAAGAAAAGAGAGGGTTTGTATATGGGAGGGGGGGGAATAACCTGAAAAAGCTTGCTCTTTTTCAGTGGCATATTTACTTGCTCTTCGTATCTTTGCAAGCTTTGTAAGCTTTAGGAGCAATGTGAAGAGGATGTGCTATAAGAAGTATCACCTCTCTTTCAAAACATATCTGCCAAGTATTTGAAATTTATCCTCAGCAATGTAATCAACATCCTGAAAATTTATGTTATTTCAAAACAGTTTATGTAAATGAGATTAACAACAAATATAAACTAATTTTCTCTTCCTAATCTGCACAAGTAATTTAATCTACTCTGCCTTTTGTTGGCCATCAAACCATGTATTTTGGTGTAGGAACAAATTCTTTTATTTCATTTCCTAAAAAGAAAACTTGTTTGATTAATACCTTTTAAATACCTTTTACTTAGGAAATGGAGATGATGATGAGTATGCTGATGACTTCAACAGGTAAGAAAAGGCAGTAACATAGTATTTCATGTACTACAAGCATATCCACTAGCATATTTGAATTATTTTGTAATATTATGGTTAGTCACTGTTGCTGGAGTCTTTCCATTTCTCTGAACTTCAGTTTGCTGTTTTAATATATATAGTTACACATTTTCAAACAGATCCCTTTTGTCTAGCGAGTAATGAGTTCCTTAAAAACCTGGTGCTAACTTTAAGATGGTAAGTTGTGCCTTTTTTGTGGAAGCTGTTGGTTGGGTTTTTTTTCCTGAACCATGCAATTATTAATTAGTGTTAAAGCTTTGTTGCTATTAGACAATTAATATGGTATATGCTGAAATATTCAACTAAAAAATAAACCATCGTTAGTAGTCAGTAATAAATATTTAACAGCCTCATCCTTATGATGTGAATGAAGGTATTGGTGGTGTGAACTACAGATGAGACCTAAGTATTTATCAGTATTTATCATAGCTACATCTAGGTAGAAAGCCTTGAGTTGTTGTGGGCTTTTAATTAGCTCCATATTTAACTTGTTAGGAAGTGAAATCCTCATCATGTCAATTATAAAGTGAAAGTGAATATAATGCCTGGATGTTGTAAAAGAAAGTCTTATTTTTATGTTTATGGTTTTCTTTCTCTTTAGTACTAGTCATCGCTCAGAAAAAAGTGATATCAGTATTGGTGAAGAAATAGATGAAATCTCTGTGGAAACAGAAGAGTCAAATGCCAGTGACAAAGTATGATTCTTTTAAAATTTGATCTTGACATTCTTCTGATCTTGTCTTGACTTTTTTTTAACCTTCTGTGAAGGAATGTGCCATTGTCATAGGTTTGTAAGATACACATCAGTGTTGTATTTGTTATGTTCTGTATTTTTACACATAGTATTCTTGCTAAGTTAGAAACTGTACTGATGGAAAAAAATAACAGAACAGAAACCCCACATCAGTTGCTTGGTAGAACAATTCATGGTCTGTTTCTAGGCATGTAAAATGTATTTGAGACTAGTTTAGTATCCAGCACAGGAATGTGTTATCCCTGTATCTCAAAGATATGCCTGAGCATCTCCTAAAGGAGTATGAAATCTCACTGAAGGAGCTTGAAGCCAAAAGGATGGGGTGCTGTATGAAGGACTACAAGAAATAATACTGTTTCTATGATTTCTGAGTTTGTAATTTCGTTTATTTTCTAGCTTGAAGGCATCACACAAGACCTTACCATTTCTCAGTTAAGTGATGTTGGAGATTATCTGGAAGATGTGGCATAGAACTGGACAGCAAAAATGTTTCCTTGTGCTGGACTAGAAGACTGCTGTGGACTGTTAAATTCAGACAATCACTTTTTGCTGGAATGTCCACTCCCTATTTGTGCCTTGTGTTTCAAAAAGACTGTAGGCGGAGAAGGCTTTTAAATATTCTTAACAAGAACTAAATGAAGCAGCACGTTCCTGTTTGAGTCACATATCAGAATTGTTTTCTTCATTTGGTTCAGCTAAACCTTTTGCAGCAGGAGGTGGATTTTCCAAGCAGAATGTCCATTGCTGGCAGTGGGCATAATAAAACCAATTCATAAGAGAACATCTTCAGAGAGGCACGTGGCTTTATAATGAACTTGCACTGTTATTGTAACAGTCTGAATTTTTTTTAAAGATAACCAAAGCAAGAACCTTCAGAGGCAGTGGTTCAACTCACGCTTCTTTTAACACAGTTTTTTCAAGTCAGCATGCAGCAGGTATTTATGGTAACTCTAGCCACAACACCTAATTGCTCCGGACTTACTTGAAACTGCTGTTTTTCTGAACTCTTTGGGAAACTGGACTTTTCCGTTTTGTTTTTTAAGGCATATCAAATGGAGATTATCTAAACTCTCAAATCTAAATTTAAGAGCTAAATTTAGCACTAGTCTTAACTCCAAATAATCTTGTTTAAATACGTTTGTCAGACCATTGATGTTAAGACCTAGGCTGTTTTTATATGTAATAATGTCATTGCTGTTATCTGTTGTTAAATCACAACGTAATTTTGTAAGGATCCACAAATCGTTAACTAAATTTTATCCAGTTTTGTTAAGTTTTTAAGTGTCGTAATGGTTTGTGGAGCTTTGATTGAGGGCTCTTCATGTGCTGTAAGCTCACTTGTGATCTTGAAAATCCTTGTTACATAAAAATGAGCGCCAAAAAGTGAAACCACTAACATTCTCCTTTTCAGATGCTGACTGCTGTACAGAATTAAATCCAAATATTTAAAAATACCACACCGAAGACATTATGGACACTAAGTTCTAACTAAGAGTAAATTCTTGTATTTTCATTATACTCTTGCAAAGCAGGGTCAGTAGTGGAAACATTGGCAGTTCTTTAACAGTGCTGTGGTACATGGCGCTGCTGTAATACATAGGTCATGGACATTTGTAGTACTGAAACGAGACTTCAAAACGTGCACTTTCTGAACATTGTGAACACATTTGGAAAATATACATGTAAGTGAATATAAATAACTTAATTTCTTTTTTTAGGCATTATAATTTTTTTCAGGAACGCTGTTGGCCTGTCATCAATGGTCACCACAGTGGAAGCAGCATGCTAAACTGAAGCCATTGGTTAAGCATATATAGCTGCTACTGGCATTGGATGCTGACTTAAATATTTTTTTTTAACTTTTTTTTTTTTTTTGCACTGGGCCAGCAGGCATGGAGCAGTGCTGGGAAGTTAGGCTTGTACAGTACCTAAATGATTTGAGAAGAGACGAAAAGTGTGCCTTTTATTTATGTGCACCCCAAAATAGCCAGAAAAAAAAAACATCAGAATATTTAATCATGATGTTAACTTCTAAACTTGTGCCATATTGTAGCAGCTGAATACAGAGCAGAATTGTTTTCACCCCAAAAAATCAATGTGCCATAGACCTCAAACAGCAACAATGTTGTAACATGATATATCCCATGTAAAAATTCCTTTTAAGTATGGGGGAACCTGTGCCTCAAGATACTATGTATGGAAAGTTTGGTTTGGGCTTTTTGTTTGGTTGGGTTTTTTTTTTCCTTTTTAAGAAGAGCAACAGCATGTCTGAAGGAAATAAAATTCCACTTTAACACCTGGGAATAATTGATTTCTGGCATTTATTTTTAAGGTGTATGGACTGATGTAGAGACAGCAGTGTTTGCTTTTTTCACATGTCTTGGAAAAACCTGATGTTCCATTCCCTGTTAGCTGTAGGATATGTGGCAATATATCATACCAAAAGAAACTAAAACTTTATTGATTTCTAATTTCAATTGAAGATGTGGCCTTTTAAATAACTAATTAGCTATTATAAGTGTTAACATGACTTGTTAACAACAAAGTTTATTCTCTTACCTGGAGGGTTAATTGGAGACCCTGCACTTTGGCTCCGATTTAAGGAAATGCCAAAAAGTGGTATGTCTCCATGCTGTTCCTCCTGTGGGCTTTTACTGACTTGTGTATAATAATTCTAATTGCAAAATAAAGCTGTTGTGCTGGCTAAATTGTTTTTTGACACTTCTTCAACCAAAAATCGTAATGTTTAGGAAATTCAGGAAACCCTTTGGGTTTTAGAGACTTTTGTTGAATTTCTGGTTTGTTTGTTTCAGTCCAGTCTGCAATGGAGAATGTGTGCGTGCTCAGGTTCCTTCTAAGCCCAAGGGCTCTTGCAATTCCTAATGGTGAATTCTCAAGTCTGATTAAGACCTGACTGAATAGGGTTACTGGGTATGTCTGGGTTGTCAGACAGTTCATGATTCAATGACAAAGGGAAAAAAAATCCAATCTTGATGGGCAAAATTTTGTCTTGTTTATCATTGTTAGAGTTACTTAAGCATGACTGGCAAGCTAAGCTTTCTGGAATGCCTGTTTTGCTATACATTTCAAACTATATTGTTTGGTAGTTTACCTAAGGACCTAATGCAGCTGAATACTCAACCTCATCTGGCTGTTAGACTTAACAACTAGAGCCATGTCATAAAAGATGGGAATGTTCCTGTCAAAGTGGTCTACAATTTCACAGACATGTCTCTGAACAGAGACAGAAGTATCTGAGAGGGGCACTTATGACTGGTCCGTGCACTCTTGTACCAGCTAGATCTGGTTAGAAACATGCTTTTTTGTTAAACACACACTCTGTAATTCGTTTAAGAAATCCTGTGATTTCCAGAAGTACATAGCTGACAGTTCCATACCATCAATATGGTTCTGGCAGTGAGGGTGGATTAGAAAAATTATACCTGTCTTTTTTTTTCTGAAGGTACTGTATGTAGTTTAGTATTTACTGTATTTAGTGAAGTTACTGTATTCCACCATTTTTTCCATTTTCTGGTTTTCTTTTTTTAAAGGAAAGTGAGAAATGATAGCACAGCTGATCACTTCCTTGTAAGTGATGTTTTCCCCAGCTGTAATTAAACCACTCTCAGCTTTAGACTGTTTTGACAATACAAATGTACAAATATAGTACATTTTCTAAATAAGGTTCTAGCATCTGGCTCTCGAGACAACTTAAACACTTCTGTCACTGACAGGTTGATGGATGATGTTGATAAGAGGTTTACTACTTTCTTTTCAGCGTGGTAATTTTCACTGAAGAATTTACTTTCTCCAAAGCTCAACCTTCTCTTCAGGGGAGAATGCATCGATGGATATTCCAGCTCAGTTGTAGATAAAAGCCAAGAAACATCTAGTTTTAGCTTTGTCTAGGCAGCAGGGATTAAATCTCAGCAAGATGACTACAGAGTTTTGTCTTTGTTTCAGAAAATGCCAGATGCATCTTTTTTTGGCAGGTCATTTTGGTTTCGCATTTTCCTTGTAAGGTAGAACCAAGATAGAGGTTGAACTGAATTGTAAGAGATGCAGTTTTGGTAGATTTGTAAATGATCTCGTTCATCTTGAAGTTAAACCCTCTGCAGCTGAGCTATAACCAGTGGAGTATTGCAGAAACCTAACTTGCAACAAATGCCTGTTCTGATCTCTACAAAAAGAGGAACTAGGCTATTCATGGTCATTGAGTTACCCAAAGACTGAACCGCTGACAGAACTGCAATGGGCATCAAAAAGTGGCAGTTCCATTTTTTATATATCATGAACAGTACTAAATTGTCCTAATAAAAATGAGAAGGAAAAACAAACAAACAAAAAGCTCCAAGCTCCATGACCTCTAGCATACAATTTCTGGTTTGTGTTCTGCTGCAGTTGTGAAATTTGTGGCTGCTGTGAATTTTAATTTTCTTTTCAATAGGGGATAGGAGGTTAAATGCCTTCAAAGGTCCTTGTGTGTACAGTATGTCACTTCTTTGGAATACATCTGTAAAGTCTTAATCACAGTTTAAAACTTGTGTATTTTCCCAAATAATTTACTTTTTTAATACTTCAGAGTATATCCCTTACTGTTCAGAGAAGTTCCGCAAGTTGTCCTCTCCCAGCCCTCAAAATGAATCACCAGAATCAGCTAAGTCCATTGTACCTTTGGGGGGAAAAAATGGCCAGTAAATGAATAGCGTGCCTTTAAGTACAGAAGGTGGATGGAACATCATTCTTCTTCTTTGTGCAGTCTTCAAGCATTGTCTTGGTACATAGCTGAGGAACAGTAGAGAGATCACAGTGAAGCTGAGCATATAATTAAAAGGTTATTTTGAGGAACATGGGCTTTGTTCAATTAACTGGGTGTTTGTAGTGTTGGGGCTTTTTGCCTGAGAGTCTCATTCAACCTCAGAAAAACTGGATGCTTTGTCAGCGCCTCTAAAAAGCTCTTTAAAGCTTTATAAGCACAGTGAAGGTGAAAAAAATGCAGACCTGATGCTTTTGAGCTGAATGAACAGCATTTAGGGGAAAAAAGCACTATGCGGAGTTGCATACAGAGCAGGAAATGTCATGGTGGTGAAGCAGGTGGGTGTCGGGCTTTTCTGTCCTTCTCAGCGTGTGGTGCAGGGGGTAAGCAGCCTGCCTGGGGGCCCCCAGTGTTCATAAGGTGGGAGAGATGCAGCTAAGAACAGAGATTGAGAAGGTACCTGCTGAGTAGGGGGGAACAGAGCAGTCTTGTGCTCATCCTCATTCTTAACATTTGAGGACCTCTGTGACTAACTTGTGCAAACAGGAAGGAGTTAGTGGAAGAGAGTGAACAGTAAGGTGGTGCTTGAGGCACAGTAATGACAGTGACAAGCCACAAAATATGATTCATAGCACCAGCCAGAGCACCTACCACAGTATACTGAAGACCTCAGCCAGGCACAATCCTGGGGAGGATGTGGCTGTCCAGATGCAGGCTGCAGGGAGTGCCTGGAGCTTCTTCAAGTCTGGGGGTCACTTGCAGGAGCTGTGCTTGGACAGGAGTCTGAGCTGCCCCATGAAGCAGGCTGGATGGCATCAGGAATGCAAACAGAAGGGCAAAGGTCCCTTGAGGCCATGGTAAAGAATGAGAACCCCCATTGCATGGAAGGAAAGGAAGGCCAGAGGCATTGTTTAGCTAGGAGAGGGCTGGGATTCCCATGGTGGATAAAACAAAGCTTCTTATCTAGCTCCAATTGGTTACAAAGAGAACTGCAGGACACTGGTAACAAGACAAGGAGTGAGATTTCTTCAGAGATTCATCTAACCATCTGTCAGAGACAGTGAGGCTGAGAGGGACAGGTAACCAGTAGTTGCAGACTTCTTTCTCTGAAGGGATGAGGGCACCTCCCCCTGCACACCAGACCTGTTTGTTCCTTGCCTGAGCCCATCTCTGATATGTTGCTTTGGGGTTTTTTTAATTGTTATGGGTTACTCTCTGAGAAGTGAGGTCTGCTAGGAAAATATAGGATGCACCTCCTGAAGAGGAATGTTTACCTAAAGGTTTGCTAACTTTGTGAGGAGTTTAAACTAGTTTTGTTGGGTGTGCAGACCAAAGCCTGCAGCTATGTGGGAGGTGAAGGGAGCACACACAGGAGAGTTTGAGGGAGGGACATAGAATCATAAAACCATTCTGTTTGGAAGGGACCTTCAAGATCATCAAGTCTGTTAACCCAGCACTGCCAGGTCACCAATAAACCACATCCCTAAGCGCCATATGTATGCTTCTCTACTACTTCCCTTGGGCAAACTGTTCCACTGCTTGACAACTCTTTCTGTGAAGAATTTTTTTCCTAATGTCTGTTTCCTAGAACCTTCACCAGCTTCCTTGCCCTTCTTTGGACATACTCCAGCACCTCCTCCACATCACTTGCTAAAAGAAATCAGCATGACTAGGATCATCTGAGATTCTTTTACACAAACAAATGCACAACAGACTAAACGAGAGAGTCTGTGCAGCCATAAAGCTGTGACATCACTGGGATGACTGGAAAACAGGGGAACAGCTTGCATGACTAGAGTGCTACAATGGGTGGACATAAGCTTAACAAGCAGGCAGCGAAGAAAAATGGACGGGAGGGGTGCCAGAGAGTATTTGTTGCAAGGTGCAGAGTGTAAAGGTAACAGGAAAGGCCCTGACAGCAGGCTAAATGGGAGGACAACAAGGGAGATACTGTGGTAGGCACCTGCAACAGACCACTCAACGAAGAAAAGGAAGAGAATGAAACCTTCCTTAAACAATTTGAAGAAGTCTTTTTTTCATGGTGTGGTTTTCTTAGGGATTTTTAAGCAGCTCTGATTTGCAGGGAAAAGCAGCGTGACAGGACACAAACAGGCCAGGAGACTTAGAGTGTGTCAGGAACCATGTTTTGCTTGGGTGCTGGACAGGATTGGAGAGTGCATACTCTAGATCTGCTACCCAGGAATAAGGAAGAGGTGCTCAGATGCAATAGTCAATGACCATCTTGGCTACAATGACCTTTGAGATGACAGTTAAAAATCCTGAGGGCAGACAAAGGCAAGTAGCAGACTAATAGTCTTAGACTTCAGAGAAGTGAACTCTGTCTTGTTCAGGGGCCTGTTTGGCATGGGAGGCTGCCTAGAGGGGTACAGGACTCAGAGCTGGTTGCTTTTCAAAAGGATTCGTTCCACTCTGCAAAACAATGCATTGGTGTAGCAGGAGGACAGACTGGCTGATTGAGAAACTCCTGGCTGAGCTCAAATGCAAACAGTTGTATGGGAAGTGGAACTGAGGATGAGCTATAAGAGATGGCTATGGAATTGCACAGGCATACAGGAGGGGTACAAGGGACATCAAAGCTTGGATGAAGCTGAAACTAGCAAGGGATGTAAAGGCAGCAAGAAGGGTTTCCTCAAGCAGAACATCAGTAAAAGGATGATGAAAGAAAATGAGGGCCTGCTGCTGAATGAAGTGACCTAGTGATGAAGGTAAAGAAAAAAAGACTGAGGTGCTGTTTCTTCTTCACTTCTGTCTTTACTGGCAAGGTCTGCTCTCAGGCTTCTTTGAAAGGTTGTGCTGATCAAGGGACATTCCTCATGACTTGAAAAAGAAAAATGTTAACGCCTAGCTTTTAAAAAGGTGAGAAAGATGGTTCAGCACTCTACAGACCAGTCCTCACCTCAGTCCCTGGGAAATTTGATGCACGCCCTTGTGGTCGCCACTTCTAAGTATATGAAAGAAAATAAGGTGACTGAGAACAGCCAGCCTGGGTTTATGAATGACAAATTGTACCTGACCAGTGTGGTCACCTTCTATCATGGCTCTGAGGGCAAGAGTGGATGACATTTTCTTCGGCTTTAGCCAAAGTCTCCCAAAGCATCTGTGTAGTCAAATTGTGGACAGATGGGCTAGGTAAAAAGCAACTCTTGCTGAAAAGGATCTGGTGGTATCTGTAAAAAGTGAAAGCCTGGAAGGATGAGTCAGCCTGCTGGCTATTCTTGTGTAGCCAGCAGGCTGAGGGAAGTGGCCATTTCCCCTATATCTCTTTCATCATGAAACCACACCTGGAGTATTGTGTTCCGTTTGGGCTCTTCCACTACAAGAGATGCCAATAGGATAGAGTCTAGTGGAGGCATCAGAGGATGGTGATGAGGCTGGAGCACATGACCTGTGAAGAGCTGGGACTCTTCTGCCTATAAAAGTGAAGGTAAAGGTGGGTGGTTAAACTGCAGTATTCCATCCTTATGGGGGGCCATATGGAAAACAGAACTGGACTCTTCCTGGAGGTACCCAATGAAAGGACAATAGTCAAACTGCATTATGAGAAATTTCGGTTGCATACATGAAATAAAATCTGAAAAATCACCTCAAGAATGGTCCAGGACTAGAGTAAGTGCTCAGAGAGGTTGTGAATTCTCCATCACTGGAAGTTTTCAAAACTCAAAATGGATAGACCTGGAGCAACCTGATCTAGCTTAGAAGTTAGGTCTGCTTTGAGAAGGAGACTAGACCTCCAGAGAGCCCTTTCAAGCTAAATTATTCCATGATTCTACCTAAACTGACTTTTACATGGGAGATTAATTATTATGGGGATTAACAGATGCCCTCTGGATGCCTCTGTGCACGCAAACTACCTTGTTTCCATGTAGAAACAGTTTTGCTACAGTTTATTGATGCAGATATCCATTTACATGCGAACTGTCCCCTGCAGAAAGGTCAGCATTTGCAAATATAGTAGTTCAGTATCAACTCTAGTCTAAGGTTTTAAACATGATCTCCTTGAAGGAATCTCTTGGAAAAGGTGAACTTATAATTTGATACACGTTGCGAGTAACTGCAGCTGATCCTTACGCTTGGATGTATGTTTATAAACAAGCCATAAGGTTTCTAAGAGTTGTTTTTCAGTTTCTTAGCAGCTTTAATTGTTTTGTTTCAATTGCTCTGTGCTATGGGGAAACCACAACAGATATAAGGTAGTAAAACCAGGTCATTCGCACAGTTCCCCAGTAGAAGTACCACATGCATCTTCACAGCAAGAAAGGTGCTTCAGCTTTTTTTGCTCTGAAATGGAAAAAAAACTTCCACCTTTTGCTCACAACATGTTCTATTTTGTCTGACAGACGTCCTTCAGGGTATGCTGCAAGGGGCACTATTGGGAAAGAGATGGCATGTGCCAGAGGAATGTTTCCAGTTACATTTTTGACTTAGGTGATCATGGCAGAATTGCTTTTGAACTGATGTTTATGTTATAGTTTAGGCATATATTTCTGGTGTTTTGTGTTATGTTTATGTTATGATTAAAAGCTCATCTTCACAAATGAAAAGGAGATCAGAGGAACAAGGTAACTCCTGGAGGTCCAGCTGCCACTGCTGGGGGCCACTCTGGTCCTGCAGCTCCCTTCCTGAGGTGTGGGGCTGACTGAGGCTTAGCACACTGCAGCCACACAGGCTGACAAGCCCCTTGGAAGGTACTCTGCAGCAGCATCATGCTTCCTACTTGGGGATCACAGCCCACCTGGGAGGTGAAACATGGCTGGGAAACGCTGTGTGAGGAGAGAGGATGGTGCAGTCTACATGCTTTTACTAGGTGAATGTTAGATTACGAGATGAAGGGTCAACTCTTATGAGCACAGAGGAACAAGGAGGGGGCAATACCAAACTGGATCCTCAAAACCCCCTGCCCTGCCTCTTCCCTGGGCTGTCCCAGAAAAGGTGCAGCTCATGCTGCCCCAGGAAAGTCCCTTTATCACCTCACAGGCTGAGGGACCTTAGAAGGCATGGGCTCACAGTGGGATGCTGGGATCCCATGGGAGGGATTGTGGTGGTCTAGAGGAACAAGCGCAGACAAAACAGAGGGAAAAGGGGATGAAAGGGATGAATGCACTGGTTGTGTGCCAAGTCTGCTGCTTGGCAGCTTGTGTGGCCATGCCTAGCCCTGACCAGTGATGTCTGCTCCCTGAGCACTGTTTCTAGCTCTTTCTAAACATGAATATAGATGCTTAAAAGAGTCTAAACAATTCTGGCTTGTGGAAAAATTAGGTATGAATTTAGTCAACATCTTGAATCATACATTTCCTTGAAATCTGTGTGATATTTGCCTACCTAAGAAACA
Source organism: Actenoides lindsayi (assembly GCA_025331215.1). Taxonomy (NCBI): domain Eukaryota; kingdom Metazoa; phylum Chordata; class Aves; order Coraciiformes; family Alcedinidae; genus Actenoides; species Actenoides lindsayi. Next base: position 31,946 of record WTSP01023142.1, read on the forward strand.
CTTTACAGTGTCTGGGTTTTACAAAATTATTCTGGAAACCTTTGTAAAAAAAGGCACCTTTATAGTGTTAAGTGGATCAAATGAATGGCTGATATGTAGACTGATGTTTTCTTTATCTCCTTTGAACTGCGAAGTAGGAGGGCTGTGCTCCATTCATTAAAAGGAAACTGGTACAACTGAAAGATAAGTAGTTCAACAACTTCCAAGCAAACCAAGAGAGAATTACAAAATATTAGTTCTGGTTTTCAGAGACTAAAGCAGTCCTGGGAATTACAATTATATACTTCATAACTTAGTACATTAATGGGAGAAATAATATATTTAAAATATTTAAGGAATACATTTTAGATTTAAGTAACAGACTTGGACATAAAAAAAAGTGACACACACACACCCCCCGAGGTATTGTTAACTGTAGCACTGCAAAACTGGTGTTCCTCAATTACACTCAGGCAGTAGACTAAGTTCATTAAGCCTTAAGTGAAAATTCAAATTAGGAGCCTGAACAGAAACTGTTAAACAAAAAAATGAGAAAGGCTGAAATTTGAGCAGGTTTTTGCACTGCAGGTCCCTTTAAGGTGTGGTTACAGATGTAGGGGAAACACTGATATTAGAAATCTAATGTTCCCAGAGAAAAAATAAGACATTCTCATGGACTTCTTTCATGAAAGAGAAATTAAAATTCATTAATACACTCTCTTCCCCTAGTTTCTGGTTTCAGTAAGTGTGTGCTAATTTGACAGTACTCAATTTGAAGGAGTTGAAAGTACCAGTCAAAAAAATGAATGCATTGGGACCACAGGTCTCATCTAACCTGAGAAGCTAGGGTAGGGTAAACTAGTGTGATGTTAATGCACAGTAGCTCTTCTGCACTGACTCCTTGCATGCATGTTCCTTTTGCATTAAATATCAAAATAAATTAAGCTAAACTGTGGAAAGATGCAAATGAGTCCAGAGAAGTACTAAAAATATGGGCAGAAATGAGTGCCAGGTGCCAGTTTGAAAGAATGCAAGCTAAACCAGTTCATACAAGAAAAAGAAATCAAGCACATACTCCTGAATTGAGACTAGCCCAAAGAACAGTGAAGCTGAGAAGGCAGTGGGTGGTAGCAGAAAGTAAGTTATGTAAGACTGATGAAACAGTAAGAGTGACTGCAGTCAGCACATGAGAGCCTTGGCTTGGTGCAGGAAACTCCCTTTATGTTGTTGAAGGGATGGCTGAAGCTGTGCTCCCTTTCCTGCGGTGTGTGGCCATGTTCTTGATAGTGAAGCAGACACTGACTTGAGCAATTTAGAGCAAGGAGCAGCAGATGCTGCTGGGGTTAACTTGAGTTAAAAAAAATTTAAAAGTCTGAAGAAATAACAGCAGCACATTAGAGATTAACTGTGAGAAGCACTCTTGTTTTGAAGCAGAAAGCCAGAATCTCTTTTGTAAACAAAAATTTAGAAGGTGGACTTTGGTTTTGGCTGTGCCCTGGTGTTGTAGGGGATGGGCTAGAAAATGTTTGTTTAGAAAGATGAAGAGTAGCATGCCTGTAGCAGCTCATACAGATTATACGGTCTCGTAGCTGTGGCCCACTGCTTTTTTTGTGTAGCAGAAATGCCTTGTAACCCAACCGCTCCACCAATGCATAAAGCAGTCACAGCTTATGTGCAGTGCAAACCGTGTAAAGAGCTGTTCTGCCTGTGAAACACATGATTTTTAAGAACAGCCCCATAAATGTCACTCACTTCACTCTGCCTTGTTTATGGTGGGACAAGAATTTCAGAGGTCCTCTTCCTGTGCCACAGCACATTCACCCCCACAGCCAGCACAGCCAGCCCCACCCTCTACTGGGAAGCTCAGGTTTGGGTGCAGTTCAGAAAGAGGTGCCCGACAAAGGAGATTGTCTCTTTCTATGTTTCCCTTCGTCCCTTTGCCAAAGAGTAGCGTTTAAGGTTCAGTTCAGGGTTAGGGTCACATGGAAGTTAGAAAGCATCCAAGTTACAGAGCCATGTGCCTCAGCCAAGACCCTACCCAACTGTGACCATTCCAACACCTTCAGAGTGCAGACTTTGTGCCGGAGGCTGGAATCTCTGCAGTACAGCTACAAACCAGAAAGAAAAATGGGGTCACAGATATAGGGCAATTACGCATGCATCACAGAACAGGAAATCTTGCAGAACAGCCTTTTGCTTTTTCATCTGCTCGTGTCCCAGTGTGGTTTGCTCTTGTGGTCTTTGAATTTTTTTAAAACTAGGATGCATCCTGACTCATGCTGTTAAATAAAAATGTTTTTACTGATCACCAAGGATCTGTTGGTCATGGGAAGCAGACTGAAGACTGTCCAGTTGCTTGGTCTTTTGCAATAAATACCATTTTTGTGTCACTACTACACTTTTGCTCAAGTCCACTGCCTTTTTTTTTTTCTGCAGCATAGAGTCAAATTCTGATAATGAATCATTTGATCATTACTTAGTCCTCTCTGTGCTGCCTGGAGGGGTTGGTGAAGTGAATTGAAACAAATTTTCAACAGGTAGGAACATAAAAGAGATCATCCAGATCAAGGAAACTTAATCAGCCAGAGCTTATTTTCTCCCACCTTGGTTCATATACAACAGCATACGTGTGCAGAAGCTGAGCTGTGATAATCTGACCACACAGCTGAAGACAGAATGCTTTCTTGAGTCTGGCTGCCCCTTTCCTCCACCAGCTTTTGTTCTTAACCTGAGGGTTTAATCTAAAACCGCAAAAGTCTGTTGTTTGTTACCAGCCTGGGGCACTCAGTTGTTCGAAATGATTGTTTAGTGAACTGTGGTCATTATTTTAACAGATATTATAGTTCACAGAATTTGATGCTCCAGCTCAAAGCTGTGGCAGTGCAGAAAAATCTCGCATGGTGAAAAATTTGTCAGGGCTTCAGGGAAACTAAAAGTTTTGCCATTCAGGGTATTGCCTACCAGCCTGAGGCGCCAAGAGAATGGTCCCCACCATGCATTCTATCTGTGAAGGGATGGTGCCTGCACTCTGCACAAGGTTGTACCAGGGCAGGGGAATTTAATAGCGTGATGTTAAACCTACTTAAGTGAATAAGCGTAGGGACGCTGATGTCTCTTACGGCCTTTTGTTAATCTCTACCTGCAGAAAACTGCACATTTTGATAAAACCACACAGCATAGATTTTTAGCTAGTTTCATTTAGGCACAGAGAGGAGGGAGGAAGGACAGTGGAGGATCCTCTGTTCTATATTTGGAGCCTGAATTGGCTGTGGTGAAGCAGTGTGGGACCAGTGCTGAAGTCCTAGTGGAGCGTGGCGAGGCACACTTGGGCTGTGTGGTGCAGAGCTTTCTTCGCTCTCAGATCTGTACATCAGTGTTAGTAAGATGTTGGGATATCCTTCCTTTGCATTAGTTTGATGACTTGTAAAAAGGTAAAAAAGTACTGTTCTCAGAAATGGCCTCTGCATTCATTTGTCCGAGGACCTGTCAGACTGGGAACTCAGCCATGCTAAGCACAACATAGATAGCCACAAGATAGTGGCTTAAAAAGTCCCTTGACTGAGTGTTCCAAGATCCTTCCTTTTGTGTATAGTCTGTTTCCTCTTTGGTTTCCTTTCTGACTTTCCTTGCCTCATTTGCTGCCTTTATTCCCGTGTCTGCTTCTGAATTCCTCTCCCTCTATTTTTGTCCCTGCATTGCCCCTGCTCACCCTATCTCCTCCTCAGCTCCCAGTTGCACTTAGTTTCTGCAGTGTGACACCACAAATCCAACTGACACAGATGTTTTCCCACTAGCTGCTTCTACTCCCAGCACCAGGAGAAATTATTTTTGCCTGAACATGTTCCAAGGAAGGGCCATCTAGCCCCTACGGCACTGACCTGCATCTCCCAAGGTACATTCACAGGTCTGCCATAGGCTTCATGAGTGACTGGCTAAGCCGCTTAATATTACTGTGTGCCAAGTCCTCAACTGTAAAATGCGAATGGATGGACCTGCTGCAAGCTGGCAGTTTGTCAGACTGTACAGCTCATGATGTTCATCTGTTAACACTGCTAGTACCTGTGTGGAGTTCCTCCCATGCTGGTCCAGTCACCCTCTTCCTCTCTGACCCGGGACAATGACCTGTCATTACAACTCAGCAACTCTGCTGAGAGATGTTTTTTGTAGCTGGCCCACTGTTTCAGTCTGGGATAGATCTGAGGAGACAGCAATGCTATTTCTTAGAGGAAACTAAACCTACCCTGGTGATGATCCTAACCTTTAGAGAAATTTGGAGAGAAGAAAGAGGGAGACAACAGGCTCTTGATATGAGTAGACAGTTCAACATTCTTCTGTATGTCAGTAGGAGGCCTAACTAATATATCTACTGGTCTTCTCAGGGACCTGGAAGAAAAACCTTGAGTTGCCTTCAACTCAAGCAGAAGATTTTGTTTCCTGCTAAGAACACTATGTAGTTCTTGAAGAGTCCAACAGTGGAAGCCTGCACTTGTGGTAGTACATTAAAGCTGTTGTGGCGTGGGAGGAGACACAAGAACCAGGCAGACTAAGAGATTCAATGTTTAGGAGGGGCTGCTAGGCAAAACTGTGCATCCCAGAGATGTGCAGGGGCAGTGCTTCAGACTCAGAACTTCAGATTTCAGAACTGAAGTTCAAAACATTTGAGTGGGAAAAGGGCAGAAGAGATCCATGCTGAGAGAGCAGGCTAGTGACTATTCCAGGGAAAAAAGTGCTGTCTACAAGAGCTTCAGAACTTCAATGTGAATTGGTTGTTAAGGTACTGTAACGCAGGCTGAAAACCACTCTGGACCTTGCAGAACAGCAGAAAGAGAGAAGATGAAAAACATTTAACATAGGATTTGATCACCTTAGATACAAAATAAAGCTGGAGGCAGTGAACAATCTCTGCATTTATGACCGTTAAACAAGTCCTGATTCTAGTCTTTTCCAATGATGATGAGATTTCAACTTCATCAAAAATAATCTGAAGCCCTCCCCCAAACACAGCACTTCAATTTGCTCATAGTAAATTGAACTGTCTCAAACCTTCATTCTTCTTTATTCAAATAGGAGCTTTTTATTTAACATATGATCAGACGTGAGCGTTTAAGAATAAAACCTTGCGCTGCTCTCAGTGAGGGCACATCTTCCACAGTAGAAATGCAAAATAACTTTTAACCGCAAATCTTCTGTTGCTTCTAAAAATCTTTCAGTCTAATGTTCTGTCTTGCCTTTTACAGTCTTTGTTGCACTTAACTGTGACAGAAAAGGAAAATAGGTATAAACAAAAGTTACTTAAAAGTCGTAAGAAAACCTTCAGGGGAACTGCAAAATTACTGGCTTTTCCCACATACCTTTTATCACAGACTGGAATGACCTCATACGTAACCTACATTTCGCTTAACCAGGCAGGATCTACATTATGTGCTTGAGGACTTCTCTCCAGCTGCTGGCATAGCCTACCCCTCACCCTTCACAGGCAGGGTGGCACATCTGAGCAGAGGGGTAGATTCTGGAGTTCAACCTTTCCCTTACCTACCACCATCTTGCACTGAGTAGTGTCTACTTGAGTGTTGAATTTCACAGCTGGCGGAACTCGCAAGGAGATAAATTACTATCACAATACCATACCAGAAGAAGAAATAGTTCTTTCAGTCATTAATCCTGCCATCAGTTCCACTTCTGTAGAGCAGGGGGAACTTCTGAATTCTGAGCTGTAGCTCATGGTTATCAGGCAGTAGCATCTTGGTAACACAGGACATGAATCTAGTGATTATGGTGTAGCTCCTTTCATAGTTACTCCTCCGTAACACCATTAAGCGAAACATCACAGTGCAAACTCTTTTGTTGTATTTGTTTGGATTAAATTTTTTAAGCAACCCCACATTATCACTTCAGGACTTCCAGGAAACTTCTGACTGAGCTTAGCTGGTAGGATTCCACCTCTTCTCTGGCACAGCTGGAGCATGGTGTTTATCACATAAAATTAGTGGGAAACAGCAAAAATCCTGTATTAGTGGAAGCTGCTTGCCTGTTTTTGCACCAAGGAAGTATTAAGAGCAAGGATTCTTTGACAATGGTACAAGCCAGCCTCTGCTAGAGGTGGTGTGGATCAGGCTGATTGGACAGGTCTGGCAGCATCTAAAGGGGAACAAACTCCTCTAGTCCTGCTGCCTGTATCTGCTGTGGGAAGTGGCATGACATCCTTCTCTTTTTCAACCATATAGGCTGAGCTGGGAGTGGTTATGACAGGGAAGCAGACAGCAGCTTGCATCATGTAATGCCTGTATACGTCAGAATGAAAAAAGGAAAACAACCCATCGGGCACATCCTAGCTGACAGGGGTGAACTTGGACATGAAGAGCACTCCCTGTTGTGGAGCTGGGTGATGAAGATATTCTCAGAGACATGACTTCGCAGTGAAATCCAGTCTTGATGTCAATGTAAGAGAAACCTCTTTCTGTTGGACAGGCAGAAGGATGATCCTGAAGGATGGGCTGCTCTGTGTGCCAGCTGCAGCAGGGAGACCCAGGCATGATCAGCACACACAACACATTGTGTCCTTCCAGGAAGATGTCATTGTCTCTCCAGAACCAGGTCAGGGTGAGACTTAGGGGATCCTTTCCAGACTTCATGCATCACTGTAGGTTCATGTAGACAAACCTCACCTGTGAGGGTGAGACCTTCTCTCTTGGTTACAGGTGGGAATGACAATTCTCACCAAGGAGAACCCTTTTCCCACAAGCAGAGGAAGGGTGGCAAGCTCTGGGCTTGAGGATCAAGGTTGGGGCATTTCTTGATGGTTTTTGCCTGGCCCCTAAAGGATCTGGTTCTGTTCGCTAAACAAGGGAGCAAATCCTCACTTGAGAAAAAAAAAAAACAAACAACCAAACCAACAAAGAAAGAAAATGATCTGTTTTATGTTGTTTTGGTAAGTTAAGCCAGCCACCTGGAGAGAAAGACATGTGCCAGTGCTCAGGAGAAGGTAGGTGACTGCTGCCTGTAGCAGCTGATGTGTTGGCTCAACTGCATCTTGAAACATGACTGAAAAACACCCTTGGGACTATTCACACCTTTGAAAGTAGGCAGACATCTAAAGTCCTTGTTAGACTGAGGCCTTCACCAATTCAGCAGGGGCTGAGGAGTCAGTGTTGCAACGTTGGCTGAGGAGTCAGTGTTGCAACGTTAACTGAAATGCAGTGGTTAGCAGTGGGTGTGATGACCTCGTGGCTTCACTTTACACTAATGTTGAGAGGTCAAGGAACAGATTACATAAACTTCATGTAAAAAACATTGCTTTGAGAAAGCAGTTACAGTTTTGCATTCCGGTTTTGAATATTTGATATTAAAATGTAGTCTGCTAAATGGTTCTTGCGATATGTGCCTTGAGAGTTAGGGCACTTAGTCCTGTCACATGGGACTGAACAGGGAGTAGATACGCTTGAGACAAAAGGACAGAAGTTGCAGAGGAGTGCAAGTAGAAGGAAATGACTGGCTGGGCCAGGTATCATTTCAGCATTTCAGCTAGCAATAATCAGAGGTATTTTGAGAAAAACTGAGTTTTGAAATAGGAAAAAGAATGTTGTGCCTGTGAAATAATGAAAGATCAGGACTGCTGACCTAAACCTTCTCAGCTGAGGCATGATCCAGACTCCACAGACTGGTGAGGTCAGTTGAATGTGGACAGAAAGAATGCTTTGAGGGTGAGAGAAAGAAACATGTCTGTCAGAATGTCCTCTATGAAGGGAGGGACTATGCTGGGGCATGAAGGTTGGTTCCTCTCTTTCCCTCTTTGTAGGAGGAAGCAGATAGAGCCAGGAGGACTGCTTTGCATGTGGCCACAGAAAGCAGCCATGGGGAGCAGCTGCAGATCCTAGTGAGGGTGTTCCTGTTAGCGCCTAGGTGGATTCCTGGGATAGGCACTAAAGCTTAAGGGTAGTGAGAGCCCACTGGGGATGAGTGATGGAACAGTGCAAATTTAGTTGTCTGCCAACTCTGGTCAACAAAGTAGAAGGAAGTTGCAGTGAAGCAGGAAGTGGTTAATATTAGCACACTTTCCCAAATCTCGGTGGTGGAGACAACCAAAACATCCTGTGGAGGAGGGAGCATGTGTAGCTATCAGTTGCTAGCTTTCTCAAGCATGTCCTTACAGGCATCCATGCTTTTCCCCTTCAATAAAGAACATAGCTATGCTGCATAACACAACCATGGAATCGTTGAATAGTTTATGTTGGAAAGGACCTTTAAAGCTCATCTACTCCAACCTCCCCTGCAATGAGAGGGATAGTACCATGAAGAGACAAGTAAGATGGACATTAAAACCAAGTTAATTTGGAACCAGATACGTGGATCCCTTGGGGTTGTACTGCATCTGGCACCTGAGCTATCTGACATAGCTTTGCACTGGAAGGAAGATATACTGACAGATCTGTTAAAAAGTTTTGGGCTTGCTGCAGATGGAGAAGTTTCCTGACCAATGCTAAGAGCCATAACTAAGTTTCTAGCTTTCCAGCTCTAAGTTCAAAACAATGCCAGAATGCTTACGTAACTAAATCTGTCCTTCTGTGCTACCAGTGCCACTTGGCAGGACAGTTGTACCTGGATATCTGGGCTAATCATCTACTGTTCTTCACTATTCAGCCTATTGCCCTTTAGTATAATTTCAGTATATTTAGTTGTGCTGTAGGGTTCTCCAACATACCTATCCCACAGCATTCACAGGTACCTGTATTAGTGTGGGCTAAATTATATTTATGGAAACAAACCCATCATCACTCAGGAATGGGATGTAAGGACATGTTTATATTCTCTGTGCAGCACAGAATTAATCAACTTTCTGCTCCTGTGGGGAAATGATCAGTAATGTGCCTCCTGTTACTTCTTTGGTTTCTTTCCTTTTTCTTTTTAAATTGTTTTTGCTGGGTTTTGTTGAGTTTTTTTACCACCTCTATAATCACAGTGGAAAAATCAATCTTACCAAAGCACTAACCACCAGTAAGTGACTGTATGCACGAAGACCTAGAGATCAAATGATAACCACAGTTGCCCACTCTAAGAGGGAAGTGAAAGGTGAACTATCTGCTGCGGTATGAATTCAGAATGCTTCTCTTAGCTGCTCATAGCAGAGGGTCTTGTGTCAGCAACTGCTCTCCCCGTCATCAGCTTGGCACAGCACTCTAACGTGCATTTATTTTCCATTCTAATCCCCATGGACATTCATGGGTATACTCAAGTCTCAAAAGAGACCAAGGTACTGCTCACTGCAGTAAGAATTACGAGCCCAATACATTTACAGCTAATTAAAAGCAGAATGATATAAGCACATGCTCTATTATCTCACTGATCCGCATCTGACCATAGAGATGATGTGTGCTTAGGACACAACCTCTTTCTTACATGTCCTGGTTCTCTTCAGTGATTTTAAGTAACTGCACTTTCTGAAGTTAACAACATGTTTTTGCAAACAGTGTTCACTTCTAGCAGTGGTAACACTCCATGTTTACAGTTAGTACCAAGGATCAATGTGCAGAAAGGTTCCTGTTTTCACTTGCTCCTGTGCGGACCAAGGTCACTGCTAAATCTTGTGTGCCTTGTTGTGGATGCAGAAAGTAAAGGGCTGCACCTGCAAGGAGGAGCAGACAGGACAGGTGACCCTAAACTGACCAATAAGGTGTCCATCCCATATACGTCATATTCAGTATAAAGTCGAGGGATCATGAGGGTCAAGCTCTCTTCTTCAATGGCCATCACCTAAGGAGGGCTCTGTCCATTCTGCCTTTGATCCCCATTCCTGTGTTCCTGAATCCAGTTCCAGAATCCAGCTCCTGAATCTGGTTCCCATCTGCCGCTGAGTCCAGTATGGGACTTCCTCAGTGCTTGCTCCACAGCATCAATGGCAACGGTGATGTGGCTGCCATCATCACACACAGAGGAATTAGAGCTGCTTTGGAAGTGATTGGTACTGAAACACAGCTTCTCCTGACACCACGGTTACCGGTATTCAGCTGGATGTTCAAAGGTAAGTTTCCTTCCACTCATCATGCCACCGATATTATGTGGAGTAAACGGGCTGCATTAATCACATAGAGAGATCAAATAGGAAATCCCAATCATCCAAGAATCTTAGAAGAGATCATAGATTAGCCAGAAGGTAAAGACTTTGGAATGCCATTAGAAGAGGTAGTGACATGTGCTGAAGAAGCTCCACCATATAAAGAGTTACCAGATAATGATAAACAATATGCTCTGTTTACTGATGGATCTTGCTGTCTTGTGGGAAATTACTGGCAAGTGAAAAGCTGCTGTGTGGAGTCCCACACAATAAGTCACAGAAGAGGCTGAGGGAGAAGGTGAATCAAGTCAATTAGCAGAGGTGAAAGCCCTCCAGCTGGCTTTACACATTGCTGAACGAGAAAAATGGCCGGTACTCTGTCTCTATACTGAATCATGAATAGCAGCTAATGCTTTGTGGGGGTGGTTAAAACAGTGGAAATGGGAAAACTGGCAATGCAGAGGTAAACCTATTTGGGCTGCTCCATTGTGGCAAGACATTGCTGCTCAGCTAGAGAAACTAGAGAAAGTAAAAGTATTTCACATGGATGCCCACATACCTAAAAGTTGGGCCACTGAGGAACATTGAAACAACCAGCAAGTGGATCAGGTTGCTGAAGTGCTCCAGACAGACTTAGACTGGGAACATAAGGGAGAAGTATGTTTAGCTCAGTGGGCACATGATGCTCCAGGACATGAAGGAAGAGATGCAACATACAAATGGGCTCATAACTGAGGGGTGGATTTAACTATGGACACTATTGTGCAAGTTACCCCCAACTGTGAAACTTGCACCACAATCAAGCAAGCTAAATGGTTAAACCCCCTGTGGTATGGGGGATGATGGGCCAAGTATAATTACGGAGAGGCCTGGCAGATTGATTGCATCACGCTTCCTCAAACCTGCCAGGGTAAGTACTATGTATTTACAATGGCGGTGGTAACCACCGGATGGCTGGAAACATTCCCAGTGCTCCATGCCACTGCCCAGAATACTATCCTGGGACTTGAGAAGCAGATCTTCTGATGACACAGTACTCCAGAGAGAACTGAGTCAGGCAATGGAACTAATTTAAAAAACAATCTCATAGACAATTGGGCCAAAGAACATAGTATTGAATGGGTTAGTCACATCCCCTGTCATGCATCAGCCTCTGGAAAAATTGAACAACACAGTGGACTGTTAAAAACTACTCTGAAAGCAATGAGTGGTGGAATTTTTAAAAATTAGCACAAGCATTTAGCATAAGCCACCTGGTTAATTAATACCAGGGGATCCATCAATCGATCTGGTCCTGCTCAGTCAGACTTTTTATGTACAGTAGACGGGGATAATGTCCCTGTGGTGTATGAAAGGAACCTGTTGAGCAAAACTATGTGGGTATTTCCTGCTTTGGACAAAGGCAAATTTTGTGAGATTGCTTTTGCTCAAGGACCTAGAAATACTTGGTGGGTAAAGATGAAAGATGGTGAAGTACAGTGTGTATCTCAAGGGTATCTAACTCTGGGTAAGAATAGTCAATTTAAAGCTGTATATTGATAATTGCATAATACTAACGGTGTTCAATAAGTGTCTTTCAGGATAACATCGTGGTGATAACAGGAGCTAGTGGTGATGATACTTCATTGAGTGACGTCCAGGCATCTCCTGAGGAGAACTTGCAACCCAGGGACACAAACCATGATGAATTTCATAAGATCTTTCCCTCCCTGAGAGACTAAGATGGAAGTCCACAGTCATGAACTAATTAAATTTAGTGAACATTTCTGTAGAAAGAAATTATAAACTAATGATGGGTATGACATAAGTGGTATGGAATAAGGGGTGGAATGTCCTGGTTTGAGTTAGAACACAACTTTGTTCTGTTCAGTGATTTCACCTTTCAGCTAAGTCTCTTCTACTTCTAGTAGTGATAACACTTGACATTTACAGTTACTACCAAGGATCAGTGTGCAGTGCTTGCTTTTACTTGCTCCTGTGCAGACCAAGGTCACTGCTAAATCTTGTATGTCACATTAGGGGTGCAGAAAGTAAAGTTCCACACCTGTGAGGAGGAGAAAACAGGACAGGCTACCCTAAACTGACCAGTGAGGTATTCCATCACATATGTGTCATATTCAATATAAAACTGAAGGACCGTGAGGGTCAAGCTCTTGTCTCCAGTGGCTGGCATCTGAGGATGACTCTGTCCATTGCCTCTTTGATCCCAGTCTGTGTGTTCCTGAATCCAGCTCCAGAATCAAGCTCCTGAATCTGGTTGTCATCTGCCACTGAGTCCAGTCTGGGACTTCCCCAGATGATCACAGCATCAGTGGTGACAGTGATGTGATTGCCAACAGGGAGAGTTGGATTCAGTACTGATTTTGTATTTATTTGTATATATTTCAATTTTTTTTATTATTATTGCTTATTATTACTATTTTAATTAAGCTGGTTTAGTTTTCTAGTCTGTAAGTCTTTCTCCCTTATTCCCTTTAACTCCTCCAATTGTCTTTATGATCAGGAAAATCACAGCCCCGAGATGAAAAGCACATGCTGCATCATGGTCCATACATGAGGAAAGAAATCTTTGAACTGTATCCAGCCAACACAGGAACTGCATATTTTGCAAACACAATTTCAAATTTCATTCTTCAATTTCAGTATTTGTAAATTAATTCATTTAGGGGGGAACCAGGATCCCAGATGCCTTAAAATTTTCACACTAATCAATTGCATCATTAGTTACATAAGCACCTTTTAAATTCTATTTTTTAGCTCTTACACAAAGTCCATGAAGGCCACTGCTGTGGAAAGAGAGATGATTGGGGCATTCCATCGTGTGACTCTCTTGTAAATACAGTCATATAAAGAAAGTACAACTCTAAAAAGAAATCAGGTCAATGAATTCAACATACTCAGGTTGAAATGTCAGTGCTTGGGAGTATAGACTGATGACAGGCTTTGAGAAACTACTTTGGTACTTAATTCAATGAGACACGAAACAGAGAGTGAGTGACTGAGTGTGCAAGAAAAAAAACATTACCACAATGGGTATGGTCTGACTACAGCATCAAAAACACAGAAATTATGTCAACGACTGCATATTTAACTCAGTTTGCCTCTTTGCCTTGTGTTTGCAGCATTTCTGAGACAGAAACGAACTTGTACTCTACAGCCTAATGTAAATTAGTCATACATTGCAAAGCAATTCAGCAGAACTTTCTTGAAGAGGACCACTTACTTCAGAAAGCAGCAGTTATTTGGAAATATTTTGCAGTATTTTGTCTTTTTTGTAGTGATATATTTCATTAAAACAAAATTAGGTCCACTTTATCAAGAATCTGTTTTTAAGCCTTTCGATGTAACTGCTATGTTAAGCTTGGTCTCGTGACATGTTTTCTAAGTGCTGCAGTAACATGGTCTTGATTTCAAGGATTCATTGACCCCGATGGGATTAAAGAATGTTGTAATAGGTACTTCTGATATGTAAATCTTCACTGCGGGGGGGGAGACACAGGAATGAAGCCACTTTCCCCCTCCATGACCTCGGAAAGACATTTACAATGAAAGCAATCTCTTCTCACTTGAGGAAAATAAAACCTCTGGGTGATGCAGAGCTGTATACAAAGCATGGCAGGGGTGGTGGAGAATGAAGGACTGGGACTCATGTTATACTTTCTTCCTTGGGATTTCAGGAACAAAAATGTATTTTCTGGTCCATAGAACATTTTTTTTTTTTGTGGGCAAAGATGTTAGTTAAGTAAGATGATGAGCGCCTGGCATCTTTATTCAGTTGCCCCTTGACAACACAAGGATTGTATCATTCTGTTAATCATTGTAAAGGTTCATTACTTCTGACACGAACTTGGGGAATACTTTACCAAAAATGGTTCTTAAACCTCCTTAAGATAAGCAGCTGAAGGGCAGTAGTAGGAAACAGATCAAACACAACATAATTCAGGTAAAAGTTCTTAGATTGAAGGAGTATAACTGATAGGGAATTGCCTGCTTAGGTTGTTCCTTCATGCAAAAAAGCAAGATTTCAATAAAACAGGTTTTTATTTTGGAATACCTTTAGCTATCCCAGAACATTTTGATGGAAAATTGAAATGTGTTAATTGGAAAATGCTGCTTATGGGAGTTGTTGTTCCTTATGAAGTCCAACCTTTTTCCTGTCTAGGCTTCTGTGAGACTTAGACCATAGAATGTTATTACTCATTGCCTACTTTCTCTATACAAAGCTAGGAAATGTAATCTCATTGGTAGACTCAGACTACAAAAGAAAACAAAAACATAAAACAACTTTACATTAACACATTTGTGCATCTTGGTGCTTTACCTAAACTGGCATTTTTGCTACACAAACTTCCATCAAAAATCTGGTAGTTCTTTGTTTAAAACTTTTGCTTTCATCAACATTTTAAATAAGAAAATAAAATATTTTTAACCTGCTTTTCTGAAGCCAGTGATTATCAATGGGATGACACATTTACAGCTCTTTATGGTTCCTTCTGAAAGCCAGGCCAGCTAGGAGTTAGGCTGGTTCTAAGAAGTGATGCTGCAGTGAAGCAGAGGAGTGTTCTGAGTATGACTGTGCTCCTGCATCAGAAATTCCATGTTCAGTCTGAGAAGAAATAGCCTCTGAATATTTACCATTTTCACATGACCAGCAAATTGTTTCCCAGCATTTTTTTTTAGTCTCCTTCTATTTTCAAATTAAAAAGCAGGTGCATTCATGGAAGAAAACTGATGGATTGTGAGGTTTTAAAAATTCAGTCATATGTCTTGGATGAGGGGTGAGAGCTAAACACCAATTATACAGTCCCTTTACTTCCCAAGTGCTCTTTTTACAGTCCTTACCCACCTCCTGAGCACTATTTGCTCCCAGGGCAAAAATCCCATAGAAGGCCTTAAGACTGCTCTGTGTTCTCTAATTGGTTTGACAGAGGTAATCAAGTAATTAAAACATTGGTGGATGCCAGTCAATGTGGGATGGATGTCAGTGCTCCTATCATGTTATTTCAGTCCCTAACACCTCATAATGCATGAGGAGGGCTGTCTCTGACACAAGGGGTAGGCAGAATTAGGTGGAAGTGAGGTTGAAAATGTGAAAAAGAGATCAAAAGGCAAGCGAGTGGTGCTACAAAATGTAATGCTGGAGAGAAATTATGAAAACAAGAGATGGAAATAAGAGAAATTTAGAAAAATTGAACAAAGAAAGAGGAAGAAATGGGGAGAACAAAGAATTAAATACGGATATAACAAAACAAAAAGAAAAAGAGTATTTGTCAGAGAGTGGAAAGTCAGCAGCGAACAAAAGCAGGAAAGTTTGAAAGATGAATGAGAAAAAATATATTGGTAATATAGGATGGTAATGTTAAAAAAAAAAGTAGTAATATAAACAACCTGAATGTAAACATATATTTTACATTTCATAGTCTGAAAGTATGACAGAGATAGCAGAACCTCAACTGGTGGCTAGATTTTTGAATCAGATTAGATATACTGATCTAAATTTAACTGAATGAACGTTAAAGCAGGATGGAACAGCGTAGGTCGTATGTGCTGCCTTTTAGAATTAAAAACCCCCCAACATTCTGACTCATTCCAGAAGAAACATGTGGATTCTGGAATAAATCACATGGTGGTTTTGTTTTCCTTATCTTTCAATATTTTCTTTCCTTAATTAGTGGTGGCAGAAAACTAACATGTGGTGAAATTTGAGAAACCACAATAACCATATTAGCTAAATGAGAATAGATTTCCTTTCAGAGCTCTAACATATGAACAAAACCTGCCTACATGTGGGGGCTTCATTTGCATAATATGCAGATTTTCCAATAGCTATGTAAAAAAGAAAATATGCTTTCCATCTACCACAATGTGAAGGTGAAGCGCAAGGCATCTCAAAGGAAAGCTGTCTGGGCTTTGTAACTGGGTCAAAAGAAAATGTGTTGAGAAGGTAAGTTG
The DNA here is from genome assembly GCA_025331215.1 of Actenoides lindsayi. Classification (NCBI taxonomy): domain Eukaryota; kingdom Metazoa; phylum Chordata; class Aves; order Coraciiformes; family Alcedinidae; genus Actenoides; species Actenoides lindsayi. Next base: position 47,925 of record WTSP01023142.1, read on the forward strand.
GACTAGTTACCTTGTATTAACTTTGTCATTTACCTACATGGTGAGTTCTTCATGTTCTGTAAGACTGTTATTTATGCTGAATATTCAATATGTTGCAGCCAAAAAGCACAAGATACGTTTAAGTTAGAAAATACCTGAATGAGGAACAAGATGAGCAATAGTTTTTGTAATGGATAAGCTAAAATTCTGATTTATCTTTTAATGACTCTCATTACATGAAATAGTGTTGGTAATATTCATCTACTTCACAGGTTACTCTATTAGTATTCCAAAATTTTGTTGTTTTCTGAGAGAGATGCTAGAAGCTGTTACTAGCAGCAGAAGTGCTTATTTAAATATGGACTACAATCATCATGGACTTGATTGGTGACATCCATTTTTGTAACACAGAGATAATTTCTACTTCTGCTACTCATTATTTGCTACTTATACGACTGCCATGGGCTGGGTTTGTCTATGTGTAATGAATTTTGCTTTGCAAGGAACAGATCCACCTCTTCAGTCCCAGAGTTACAAGAAAGAAACACTTAAAAGGCTGACAGTGAAGTGGCCCAAAATGAAACATTGGCAAATTCCTTTACTGGTGTAGAATGTGCTCCTAGCCTGAATCTTCTGGGTTTAACAAGATTTGAGCCTGTTTCAAAACTTCAGACACTGTGAGCAGGAGTCAGTGGTTTGTTTCAGAGGGCATTTAGACAGAAAGGGAGTTGTCCATAAACAGCGTCTAGGATGTCATATATAGCTATGTTATTACAAAAGTATATTCACCTCAGCTTATCAAGAGTAAATGTACTACATCTTGCAGAACTTGAGGGACAGGAGATTTAAAAGTGAAGCTTTTTTGAATTTCCAAGAAAGTGTAGAAAGTACCTCATGAGACTCATCTGAATTCATCAAGTTAATTAGGTGATTTCAATCACTACATTTTGACATTCAAATAACAGCAAGTTAGCAAAACAGTACAAAAATGCAGTTTAAAAAAAAGGGCAAAGCCCCTCTTAGCATGTATTTAAAGGGTGGTCTGAAAACTTGTGAAGTTTTAATAGTGGAAGTTCTTATGAATTAGGAAATAAATAATACAGTGACAAGTAGTTTGCTATTGTGATTAAGGACGTCTCAAAAAAATTCACAAGGTCTGGACACCTTGCCAATCATCTTAATGCAGAATGCCAAAATACAGTGCAGTTATTCAGCACATTCCACCACATCATTGCTCATGCACCCTCTCTACCACTCCCACCTCTGCCCCTGTGCTGCCCTCTCCCATTGACCAACAGCTCCTTGTTCATGTTCATAGGCCAATTAAAACATAATTGTCTTTCAGCAACTGCTGCAAGTGACTAGATCTGGACTGCTTCGGTTACAGTTCACTGCTGACCATGACAGCTGCTAAGAATACAAGAGCTGTCTCACAGACCAATGGTCCCTTCAATGTCAGTCCTACCTCTGAAGATGGCCAGGTGCAGATACCTGGGTAGAAGAATGTCTGCCTCATGACTTGTTCTTTGATATCCTTGAAGCTTTCAGGGATCTGTCTTTTGACCATTGCTGCACCCTGGTCCTCTAACTGCAGCTGCTAGTTTGATCTACCAATAGAAATATACAATGGAGATAATGTTAGTTGTCTACTGCAATTTTTTTCTCCCAGCCTTCTATCGTTAGCTCTTCTCTGCATTGAAACTCACATATGTTCCTTCCTCCATGTAACTGGACTTTATGAAGATATTTCAAATGTTCAATTACATTATGGAATTAATCACAAACTTCCCCAGATTTGTGACAACAAAGAACAGTTTAGTCCAAACAGCAATAAGGAGGCCAGATGAATCTTATAGTGAGGCTGTTCAAGTTATCAGAATCATAATATAGATACATTTCACACTTTTTTTCTTTATATGCATCTAACAGTGAACATTGCTTTTCAGCATTAACAATCAAAATATGCGTGCACTGTGTCCCCCCCCACACACACATAAGAAAAAAATGAGACTCGCATTTCAGGGGTTTTAAGTATCTCTGTGTTGTTCTGTGCAAATATGTTGGGGTTTTGTCATCACTGAAGTCAAAGTCTTACATCCTATGAAAATCTGCCATTGAGAAAATGAAATGTGGCTGCCTAAGTGACTCTGAACCATTGTGACACGATACTTTAAATCCACGGAGTCATATTTTGACACTATGCAGTGTTTTTGTTTCATTCAGTGGTTATGGTTAGTAGAAAGCAGCACCACACTTAAGCTGCTAGGGAGCCACTGCTATTCTGTTACGCTCAGTTTTGAAGGCAAGGGTGATATTTGTCATTCTGCATTTCTTGAGGTCCAGTGTTGTATTTATTTAATAATACCCTACAAGGCTACCCGTATTAATGCCAGCTGGTGTCTCTAAGGAGATCACAAGTTGCAACTGAATGTTCACACACACAATTTCTAAAATAAATAAGTTCAAAGGGGTTTTTTTACTAGTTTTTGGCTTTCTTGCTAATGCAAACATCTAAACTGTCATCAGAAACTAAGGTCTGGAAAAGATAAATTTATAGCTTTTAAAATTCAGGAATCATAAATATTTTCATGTGTAGTTCCAGCTAACTTTAAAAACTGACCTGAACAGCAGGCACACAAACAGTAAATATTTGTGCCAAAAAGGCAAATACAATTGCATTTTCCTTCTTTATCTGGGCTTTTGCATACTTTAGGTTAGCAATTCAAGAAAAACATTTGGATAATGTTTTATCATATACATAAACTGGATTATAATTCAGGAAACAGCTATTACTCAATTCAGTAATTAACACTTGTCTCAGTTTTGCAGTTCAAGTAGTCTTTTTGATTTAAAGGATTAATGATTAAAGTGCTCATTGGAATGTCATTAAGTGTACCCTTTGCAAAAACAGGCCATTAATCAGGATGTGTTCTGAGCACTGTGACAATTAACATCCTACTTTTTATGATTCTAATAATAGTTTTCTTATTTAAAAAATAATATCTTTACATAGGTAGCCTAATTAGTAAATGACTCCAGCTTGCATGTATCCAGCACAGATAAGGTTAAATGTTCTCATTTACGTAAAAAAAAAGCAGGTTATTGTTATTGCTTGTCAGGAGGAAGTGGCGATTATTTCAATTTAACTCTCTATCTTTAACTAATGCTGTTATTTCTTGTTTTTAGAATTAAAGTGCACTCCTGTTGAGGCTGATGTTGAATGTGATTGAGACAGCCACAAAAGAATGTAATAGAATCACACATCCTCTTTCACCTGATCTTCAGACCATTTTCCAATCTCGTAAGTACTAAAATAAAATAGGTAATCTATAATGTATGTATATGCAATGAATGTATTAAACTGAAGTAAGTGGGGGTACATAGGAGTGTACTTAAAATAGTTGGCAATGCTTAAAAAATACTTACTGATTCCCTCCAAGGACTTGCAATGTTGTTTTTTTTTTCTAGAAATACGTCTTTTTCCTGACATCTAATTCAGATAATGTATTTGTATTTAAGAATGTAGTTTAGTCTTACTTTTGAGTATTCATATATTGCTTTCATAGTGAAAAGAAATTTTATAATGTACATGAAGTGGAAAAGTAGTGAGCTAAAAAATGTAAGGCTTATATATTTAATATTCAGAATATAAGTATGTTTGTGTGCATATGCATAGAGATGTGCCTATATGTAGTATCTAAATGTTAGACCACACACCCACTCCCTTACAGATATGGAAATTTAATTTTATAATTGCCTAATACATTAATGCTAAAAAAAAGCCTTAAATATGCAGGTTACAAATTATAAAGGTACCTATTAGAAAGACTTAAATTGAAAATAAAATTGTGTTTATAGGAGTTCTGATTCAACTTCCTTTGTATCTAGTGTATCTTCTTAATAACTTCGGTGAATGCCATTTCAAATTCAGAAAAGGAAATCAGATCAAGAGATTTAAATCACATCCTAAATCTGATCTCTGCAATTTTGGTTTCAGTCTTGAGTCCTTCTCTACTACTCTCGTACCAGCTTTTGCTGGACTGTGGAAGTCCTTTTATGAATAAATATGTGACTGGTGGTGCCTTTGTGAATTCCTGTGGCACCAGGGAGTGTACACAGCTGTTTCATGTTGGGTAGTTGTTGGTCCCTACATGCTTTGTGCTGAGCTCTTCTGAGGACTAGAGAGCCCTTCTTCATTACTAATCTGAAGAGATCTTTCTTAGCCTTCCTTGCAGACTGCAGGAAACACCTGTGCTCCCTTTCTTTTAAATGCCTTCACCCTGTCTTCTTCCTTCTACACATTATACTAATGTTTGAGAATGACTTTGGCTAAGTAGAATAAAGAGTGACTGTTTTACAGAGAATATAGGTTGTCAGGCTCTCTTTGTATATTTTAACTGCGTGAGCCCTAGAAAGATATGAATGACAGATACCTAGAATGGTATTTTTCTTTCAACAATGAAATAACAGTTTCTAAAATGATAACCTAGACAGGTACTCCTTTAGTGTTGTCTAACTGAAGAGTTACTGTAGTTATAGCCAAGTGCAAAGGGGAACAGAAACACCAACCAAGCAAGGACATGAGTGTCTTGCTGGATAGGGTCAGAGGAGGTTAAAGCAGAGATTAGAGTTGCTCTATGATGGGCCACAACCCCAGGTGAACTGTGCAACTTACCTGCTTGCCTTATATATTTGCACTTCTGAGTGTTCCTGCAGCTTCTAAAAATCAGCTTTGAAAAGTCAGCAGAGGAAGCTGGAAAGTTGTTTAGAGATTTATTTAAAGGGCAGGAAATCCAGAGAAGCTGTGATGCTTAACAAACATCACATAGTATGGGTCTTTACCCATCTGCAGCCTTCTGTTGTGAGCCAGCCTCCCCATATGAATCATAGAGTGTCTCGTTCTCATTATGCTTTTGGAGAGTGTTCAGTCCTTTCCCTCGCTCAACTTCCTCATTATATCTGGACAGCATCTGCCCCACTTCTACAGATTATCTGTGTCTCTGTCAAAATTCAGGTAATTCCCAAACAGGAAGGATTTCTTTATCTATACTTAAAGTTGGCCCATGCGCACTTCCGAATTAGCAGCACAACTGAAAAAAAGAGAAACCCTAGATGATCGAAACTGCCATTTCACAGTCTTAGCCATTAGTCTGTGCCATTCTCAGAGAGCAACTAATGGAAAGGAGGATTGAACCTGTTCAGGGGAAGGCTGCAGAACTACATCTCCTGCTCACGGGTTCCTGTGTGAGGTTAAACAAGCCATTTAAGACCAGCTTTGTGCATGTGGCCACCAATGGCACATTCCCTGTTTTATCTGTGACTTTAGATGCTGTGGTCTGACTTCTGAAAGTCTGAGCCTGGCTGCAACCTGAGTCAAGGGATTTAATCCTTTACATAACTGAAGTCCTCCATAATGCTAAGCACTCTTAAAAGCGATGTTAGGTGGGGAGAGGTGTCTCATCTCTAGTGGATACTTTACTGTAATGACTCAGTGCTCAGATTCCTTCCCTGTAAAACAAAGGTAATAGTACCTCCTCACCACAGGATTGTGTGCAAAACAATTATTTACCATTCATAAAATACTTAGGTATCACAGTGATAAAGAATTTTGTTTTTCATTAAGCACAGTCTATAACACAAAGATTGGCACACTGAGAAATGACAAAACACTAGTGATCAGTTTGTTCAAATGTTGTGTCTTGTTCTTTACACTGTAAGAAGCAATTATCTTGGCACTCTTAATTTACCTCACCAGTGTAATAAAAGAGGGCAAGTAATGGGATATTAAATGTGGTGACACACACTGAAAAAATTCTAGAGTGAAAACAAAAGTTAAAGTGTTGTATTACTGTTATGGAATATACTACGGTAGTGTTTTTTATTTGTTCCAAATGTCTCTCATTTCACTGATTGTCATTGTCGTGCAGAATTTCTGAAAGTAAAAAATTAACTTACTCTAATTTCTTGTGGTGAAAAGTCATTGTGAGTTAAGAGTCACATATTCCCATGTATAATTTATTAGCTCTATGAATAAACATTTCATATGTAAGATTGTGCTCTTAATGATACTGATACTAATCACCCACTTCCCATAACTGCACATTGTGCTGCAGAGATGGTGTGACTTGTTGAGATGCTCCTCTGTATTGTTGATATAGTTGGGGTGGTCAAATTCTTCTTTGAATGAATGTTTTACTTCCAATTGTGTTTTTCTAGTTGTTCACATTTCTGGTGCTGGTGTCCCAATACAGTCTACTCTATATTCTTTTCAGAAATCCTTGGGGAAGTATTTCGAAGTTCTTCTCAACATATTTTTCTTTCTGAGAAGTGCACTGTCAAAATGAATTTTGTAAGTACTTAACCAATAAACTGTATTAGTACATCACCAAAGCAATGAATCTGGAAGTCCCAGCACTTTGAGGCTGCTGCTCCAAATACCATAATCTCAGGAGGGATTAACTGAAGAGACATTTCTGACAGCAGAGTTCACTGTCAAAGCACACTGTTTGTTGGATTTGTATTCTCCCAATGTAACTACAAGTTTGCTGTTTGTGGTGCAGACAACTGTGTCTCGGGCTAGCCAGCCTGGATTGCCTGTCTAGATGAGTGGAGAGAAGTAATCATTTTGGGGCCTGATTTAGACAAGCTACATAAGTATGAAATGTATAACGTGCTAGAAAGACCTGTTCCCCTTCCTTGATGGTAAAGAAAGTCTAGATACCTACTTCAAATTCAGACATTTATACCGTAGAGTCTTCTGTGATGTCAGACTAATTATTTCCACATAATGTATTTAAAGATGGAAACATTTGGGACACCCAAAAATATTATCTCCATGCTCATACTTTAATTGAGATTTTATGAAATTCCCTAGTTAATTCTTAGAAATCTCCTTTGCAGTGTTAAATGCATTTGTAATTGGGGTGTGCGGTCGGTGAAAACAATGTGATGCATAGCCTTGGAGGAAACAACAGTGACGTGGACTGTCTTGAGATAAGTTTGATATAGGCTTGAAGCTGAGACATGGGAAGGACTGGATAGAAGTGTTATAGTTATCATAAAGGAAATGTCACTTCCATTTCAAGCCAGCAAGCCATATAATACTTGTATACTGATTTTTGAAAGATTTCCAAAGTACTTTGTATTTTTATGACTTAATTATCTATTGACTTTCTACTATATAGATATTAGAGATTAGCACCTCTGTGTTAACTGATGATCTTCTTTTTTACAGACAGAACCTCGTACCACAGATTATCTATATTACTCAGACTATGCTTCTCTTATCACTCAACCTTGTTCAAAGTTGGAAGTCAGGAACTTCACAAAAGCATTTCTGCCAGTTGTATATTCGTTGATTTGTGTCATTGGTCTAGTTGGTAACATCTTTGTAGTGATTACCTTTGCTTTATATGAAAGAACCAAATCCATGACAGATGTGTACCTCTTCAACATGGCCATAGCAGACATACTGTTTGTTCTCACTCTCCCACTGTGGGCAGTCTATTATGCTGCTGACGAATGGATTTTTGGTGACTTCATTTGCAAAATGACCAGAGGTATCTATGCCATCAACTTCAGCTGTGGCATGCTGCTTTTGGCCTTTATCAGTGTGGACCGGTACATTGCCATCGTACAGGCAACAAAGTCTTTTAAACTCAGGGCAAGAACACTTGCATATAGTAAACTCATTTGTTTGGTCGTGTGGATATCATCAATTTTAATCTCTAGTTCCTCTTTTCTATACAGTGAAAGTTACAACTTCACCAATGAAACCAAAGAGATTTGTGATCACAGATTTGACACAATGTCTGAAAGTACGATGCTGAAATCACTGCTGCTGTGTCTACAAGTTGGATTTGGATTTTTCATACCTTTCATTTTCATGATTTTTTGCTATACGTTCATTGTCAAATCCTTACAACAAGCTCAGAATTCCAAAAGAAACAAAGCAATCCGTGTCATTGTATTAATTGTAGCAGTTTTCCTAGTTTGCCAGGTACCTTATAACATCATTCTTCTTGTGATGGCCATAAATATGGGCAAGCTAGGCAAATCTTGTGACAATGACAAGGTAATGGCCTATGCGAAATACACCACTGAAGCTGTAGCATTTTTACACTGTTGCGTGAACCCTGTGCTTTATGCATTTATTGGGGTGAAGTTCAGAAGTTACTTCGTGAAGATAATGAAGGATCTGTGGTGCATGGGATACAAGAAATACAATAAACGTAGCTCAAGGACAAACTCTGATACTTATCATTCAAGACAGACTAGTGAAATTCTGACTTACAACGGATCTTCTTTTACTATATAATACAGTTTGAACAACATTGTTACTAAAGGACTTTTCTCACCAAGCAACCCAAATCAGTGTCACCGTGCTTGTGACAGAAAGTCATTTGGGCTTCTCTGCACCTCTAAGGTAGCTTCCATGATTTACAACTTGTTTCAGGAAATTAATTAAGAAAAAGGAATAACATTGTCTTGTGGAAAACTGAAATCTTCTTCACCTCTTCTAACATTCATGCTCTTCTAAAGTGCACTTTCCTAGTGCAGGTAAGTGAAGTTTACAGAGGAACCTTCTTAGTTTTCTACGGTAAAAAAAAACACCTCATCTGTCTTATATCACTGAAATATCCCAAAAGTACTAAATAAATGAATCAAGTTATGTACAGGGTCATTCTACTTACAGTCACGTCGCTTCTGTTAATTCCTTCTACCTGGAAATCCTATTTAAGTGTAGGTCTCCACTGTGATTTTTTTTTTTGCAGGTAGGTCATGCTGTGGTGATACTAACCTAAAGAGATAGTGTTTTAAGCAAAGCGTGGCAAGGAAGATTTGCAAAGTTCCCTTAGGAATGGATTTACTAACACAAATATGCCTACATGAAAGTTACTTCATTAGCTTCAGAAATTATAATGACTATATCTAAAAATAAGACCAGAATCTGACTTACCTATCCTGGATTTTTCCTGCATCAACATTTGAGTCACTATGAATATAGGAATATTTATAATAAACACAATTAGTTATATCCAGATGTGACTTTTCACCAAATCCTTGGTAGATCTGCTCATTGAGTGAGCTTCAAAGCACTGTAGCAGTCATGGTGGGATAGTGAGGTAGACAGGAGCAGGACCTGGACAGCAAACGGGTAAGATGAAGTAAAGAAGAGGAGCTCCACTGTTTGCAGTCTGCTGAAGTACCTACCAGTCCTCTGCAGTTCTACGGCAATGGGAGCATAAACCATGAAGGCATCTGGATTTTCTGTCGTGTGGGACTTTATATTCCTATGACTCTGTAAATTAATGCAATTTCAAGCTTGCTGTTTACCTTCATTTGTTCTTTTGGTTTTTTGAAGTTCGTGGCTGAAGACACAGTGGAGCTTGGATCAGTAACTGCATTGTTCAGTGGCAATACAAAGGGCCAAGAATGACAGTGCCTCAGGATCCTTTGAGGAAAGGCATTGGTACGGGATGACACAAAACTAGTACTGCTTTGGCTGGTGCAATCCATCCTTAACTACAGGACAGTGTGACATTCTTAAATATCAATGCCAGGTGTGATGAAGATTGCATATGTTTATGATGACTGAATAGCAATTTAGACAAGAATATGGCTCAAAATTATGTAAATGCAGATGCATGCATTTGCTGTATATAGCACTGATGGTTTTCTGGAAGAGAACTCAACAAATAAAATATGTAACTGAAAAGGAAAAAATCCCAGCAGATCTAAGAGTTTCTTCCTACATGTATTGCCTTGAAACATTCTCTTATTCAGTTCAAAATCTCTCATAACTAAATGATGTAGCAGCTCCCCGTCAGAGGATGCATGAGGGACTGTGCCCTAGGGTGAGAAGTCTATGACTGAAGCCCACTGAGCACTATGTCAGCTCTTGGGCAGAGCCCTATAAGGCTCAAAAGCATATCCCCACCCTCCTGCCAGTCCTGCTGCCATGCCTGCATCAGTTGCCTGCATGCTTCCAAGGTGGGGTTGAGGGGTGAGACAGCAGCCATGGGGCAGTTGCTGACCCTGTCACTGTCACCATCCCACTGAAGGGGACTTGCTGGCAGACCCTGGGTGGAGAGGGAGGGACCAGGTACAGTGCAAGTGCACCAAAGCCTTCATGAAGTGGTTCCTGGATGAAAGGGCATCCTCCCTCAGGGGTGACCATAAAGGGGAAGAGAGTAAAACTCCATCCCACAGGTCAGGCCCTTCCCCAGGAAGAAGGGCCCTCCAGGCTCCCCATAACAAATGGCAATTTTCTTGCCATGTTACTTAAATTTCATGTGCTATCTTTTTTATTTACAAATTACTTTTATTTGAAGAGTGCTCAGTATAAGCTGGTGAACCTGCAAGAGAGTCACAGTGGACAGAGACCAAAGTCATCTGGGCCTTGCTACTAGCAGGGAAAGGCAGAGGAAAGAAAATGAAAATTATATGCAGAGATAGATAACAGTTGGAGACAATGAGAGGAAACTGAAGAGGAGCATAGTCTAGAGAGGAATATTTTTGTGATGGAAGGTTATTGATAATAATTAAGTACATAACAGGTATAACTCTGATTTTAATATTTAGACCACTCTGCTTTGGAACTTTGTGAGGCAATCTTGTTGACTAGAATTGTATAAATCTGGAGGGGTATTGTTACAAAAGTAGCAAGAAGATGGTATTCGAAGCTTTCAGAATTTGGACTGAATTGGGAAAAACAGTTTTAGATTAAGTGAAAATGATAACATCAGTTTGCCTCATGAAACATCTAAAATGTTCTGACATTTCCGGTTAGTTTTCAGATACTGTAATAAAAGCCAAGGAAACTATTTCATAAAGCCGCAGAAAGATGCTCAAAATCTGGTTTTTTTTTTATGCTGCTGCCAAGCAATCAGGGACTTGCCTCCTACCAGCTCCTATTGCATGTACCACCTCCTGCCATCACCTGTGGATTAGGAGTTTATACCTTCTTTGAAGCAGTCTATGCAAAGTACAGCTCCAAAATCAAAACAAAACAAAATACGGAGGATGTTTTACCTTAAAATTGTACTACACCAATTGGTCTTAATTCTTTTCTGGGCAGTGTAGTTGCAGGTCCTTCAGGGAGAAAAGGGAATTAAGTGACATTTCCTCTACCATGGATGAATGACACGATGGCAATGATGTGACCACTAAGCAAGGAGTTGTTCTCTGGGCAGCTTTGAGCACAGTTAAGTTCCTTTTATGAGAAGTTCCTTAAAACAAATTCTCCATTTTTGGTTGAATGAACTCTGTTATCTACCCTAAGTTGAAAAGAGTCTGTGTTTTATTTAGTCAAGAAAACAAAACCTATTTGTTAAAAAGTTATTTTGATGGTGAAAGTTCTTATCCACCAAGTCAGGATCCCTTTCTCTACAAATTGAAAAACCTGGTGCGTGTACAATTTTCTAGCTGATATCCATAGTCTTTGGACTGATGGTATTATGTAACCCAACTCTATATCCTGATGCATCATTCATATTTTTAATGATGTCATCATCTTCCTTTTATTTTCATTGCCTTAAAGTGAATGGTGAATTACTGCCTTATCAATTTATATATATATATAAATATGAGATAAACCAGTTGAATTAATATTCCATCAAAACTTTTTTAAGCTCTTAATCAGTTTTGGTGTAGCTTTGTCATTTGTAGACATTTGTTTTAGTTAATACAAATTAATTTAATAATATATATTTAATCTGCAGTAACTGGAATTTATTAATAAACTTGTGATTCACTGAGAACTAGGGGAAGTAGAGAACACTCAGCTTCTTCCAAAAGAAACAGTGGCTGAACACTGAAGAGCTCTTCTTCAAAATAGAGAATATCTGTGATTTTGATTTATGTCAATCATAGACAGCCCTTATGTTTTAGGACAAGACATGGTGGTTTTATTTTTGAAGAATTTGTACTTAGTCTTATCTAGTGGTTAGGAAGTATAAAGACAAAAGCTATCTGATTACCAGAAAATGAGTAAAACTGATTGCTCCTGCTTCTTGTCAGTGAAGGAGGAACCTCATTTTCTCTGAAAATAATTTTCCTCCTTTTAATCTTTAAGTGTTTTTATCTGATCTTAATAGGTTTAATAATGGTAAGCTTTTACTTTACCATGAAACATTCACTAGCAACTGGGATTGTGATGTCTGGAGGGGCAGCAGCTTGTCTTGTGCCGAACTGGGTACAGCAATGCCTCACTGAGGTCTCGATAATTTTGAAGGGCTAGGCTGTGAGCTTATCATGTAATTCCAGCAACAAGTATTTTTGCTGGTTTTGCTTACAAAACTCTCAAAAATACATTGCACTTCTGGATTTTATTTTTTTTTTTAATATGGGATTTCATTTTACCACTTCTGGGTTGTTTTTTTTTCCCTTACAAAAGGCATTAAGTTCTTTAACCGTTGCTACATTCTCTTAGGGCATTCATGGACAAATATGTCCCGGCAAAACAACTGTATAAGAAACTTCTTGCCCTGAATGTCTTTTTACAAGTCTTACATTCTCAGGTTTTTGTACCTGACTCTGAGCTCTGCTAACACCTTTTAGCAGTGTTTTATTCACATGTATGAGCTGGGTTTTCAGGTTATTGAAAGTTATGACTTAGCTCACAGGCACCGGTGACCTCCCAAATGGAGGTAACTCTTTTAAAGGTTAGCAAATATCAAACCATGACCCAAAATAATCCCAGAAAACATTGCAAAATGTACGAAAATAAAAATGTAAACAACTGGAATAAATCCTGAAGCTTCTTCTCAGTTCTGCACCCCAAGTTCTGTAGAAAGCTAGTTGAATAATTTTTGTCAGATTTTTCAAAACTCATTCATAGCACTGCATTATTTTTTGCATGAAGAGATGCTGATTTGCTACAATTCCAGTAAGAAAGGCACTCGGACTCTGTAAGGTATCATTTGAAGTGCTGTTTTGTTAGAGCTAACACAGTAAGGTAAGAACATAGAAATAAGAAATGCCCAGTTGCAGGTGCAAAGAGATCTTTGAAAAGTAGCACTGTATTATTTAATATAAAGGTATCTATGTGATACATTTACAGGTGAAAACTGTGTGTGACTTAGACGTTTCAAAAGATAACGCAACATACATTATGGCACACATTTACCTTTCTTTAAGGAGGGGTCTGGACTAAATGATCTCCAGAGGTCTCAATGATCAAACAATCAACTATTTTATGACTCTACCAACAGAAATAAGCAGGTTGCTAAGATATCTTCTATTTGGAAAACTATGTAATATGGAGGGCATCAACTGTCTTCACATTAACTGGGCACCAGATATTTCTTTCTAAGTCAGATCCTTTTTGAGGTGGTGTTTATTTCTGATGGCTGGTGTTGTTTTAACATCTGAGCATCTGTTGGGTTTACTCCATGTAATTACACATTTAGACAATCCTTCTCTGCATTATACTGGTTTTATATTTGTTGCAATTCTGAAAACTTTTATCAACAGATTGTCATAGATACTGATTCATACTTTGTCACTATCTCACTTAGAAGGTTACTGAAATCAAAGGGGCTTTGCCCACTACATTCAGTCTCTAAAAGTTAATTTCTGTTTTATAGCTGTATATTTTGAATTCACAAAGTTATGATTTAATGATAGAACATGGTTCCACAACAAGGGAAAATAAGCATGTATAGGGCCACACAAACTGCATTTCTCCTGCCTGAAACTTCTCTCTCTGGCTTCCCAGTTGATTACGTTATAGGTTATTGTATATGTATTCTGAAGGACAGTTTCTTATGCATTTCAGAATCTGGCAGACAGAGCAATTTTTAGCATTCACTAAGGGTGAAAATGCAAACATTCAAATGAAGACCAAATTTTGATACAGCACAGGTATAATCAAGTTATTGTCAGAGAATATAAAAAGGTTCAGTATTTTTCTGTTCTATTATATAGCGTGTGATCTCTGGTAAGGCAATGGTTATTTGGTGGCGAACGCAGTGAATTAAGGTGCGTTTTTTTTCATTTGTTTAGCCTTTAAGTAAAAATACATTTTTCTGTAAAAAGTACTACCAAATAGTGCTTCATTGCTGAAATGTTCACAGCAGTTTTATGTACGTTTTATGCATCTATAACATGACCTAAAGTAACAGGTTTTAAGGAAAAAAATAAGGAAAAAAAAAAGGTAAACAAAGGGCCCAATCTGGACTAAAGTATAAAATCCAAGTTACAGACATTCTTACAGCTTTGTAAAGGCCCTCACAGAAAACTGCAAACCCAACAGCTCTTTGAAGGATTCTGCCTGGACACTGCAGTTGTAAAGTCTGTGAGCTTTCTGTCACTGTCTTTGATCATCTGAGAAAAATTAATATTTATTGTTAGGGCTATAAAACCAGGTTTTTGGGAATCTTTCTTGACTCTAGTTTCTCTTCTGACTTGCACCACAAGAGAACTTTTGGGAATGCACTTATCAGAAATGAATAATCCTCAAAACTTGCCTGCTCCTGCAAAGGCAGCTAACATGCCTAAGATGTGGGCCAATTGTTGGATACTCCAGTGTGCCTAATAAAGTCTTGAGTATTTCCAGCAGATAACTGGAGCATACAGGGATCTTGTTAGACATGGACTAGTTCATATCCTTCTTGCCTTAGGATAGGAGTCAAAACATCTGAGTGGAGTGAAAGGATAAACAACAGCTACCATGTGACAGTATATGGGATCTATCGGATCTGACAACTACAAACATACCAGAAAATGTTTTTAAGCATATGTTTGTTTATAACTCTTCCCATGAACCTTAATATTGCACAAGACCAGGCATCATAAAAATAGGATGGGGAAAATGCTAAAAGGAAACATCAGCTGTTATAGCATTTGACATCAATGCAGATACATTCATATGTATAGGGTTCTGCCCAGATGCCCAGGTATCAACTGCCACTATCAAACGCATCTTGTTTGGGTGGGAAAGCTTATTCAGAAGACTTGATCTTACAGTGAGATTTAAAAATATCTTTACTTAATTAAAAGCCAAAGGCCCAGCTGTCAAAATAATCTGGCTCATGGAAATCTGTCTTGCAAAGGAAGAAGGGGTGAGCGATTAACTGGCAGAAAGTCAATTTTGCCAGTGTAAGCTGCATCCACATTATTGGCGTTGCAGTCTGTTATAGCCCACGTAGCTGCGTTGGCAAAGTGCCCTTCTTGTGGACTTCACTCAGGGTGGGCTGTTAAGGCAGCTGGAAAAGTAGATGTCACAGTATTAACAGACTGAGTCAATTACGTGGTATCACCTGGTTCCAAAATAGAGCAGTACTCCAAACTGTCTGCAATTCATTGTTACCGTCTTCTTGACAATGATGTGGAGACTTGGGTATATTTGGAAACTCTTTGAGCTTTTAATCAGTCTGACTTAATTAGCCGGCAGAGTATACAAACACACCGCTGTTCTTTGAATTTGAATTTTTGAAATGTCACATTTAATATCATAACTTGTTGTGAGACACTGATACTATCTGAAGAATCCCCCAAGATTACTTCAGACAGTATGCGGTTATTTTAGGTGTAAAATTATTTTTCATTGTTACAGTTTTAAAAATCATGGGTGTACTTCGATTTCAGGCTGTTTGCTCGCTCAGAATAGTGAAAGATTTCCCTCTAGTGGTTAAAACCCGTACAAACTGTCTGAAAGCGTAACGTAGGATCTGGACAATCTAGGTTTCCGTAATTTTACATCGAAAAGGACGTACAGGAATGTCAGACCTAAAATAGATGGTATGGCTTTGCAGATGTAATCAAAACTTCTTTGCAGACTGAATGAACAGACACATTACAAAGCACAGTACTGAACTTCATGTTTCTGCTTCAAACTACCAGGATTGGGGTTTTTTTTTGTGATACATAACGTGGACAAACCTGTATTTTTAAGCTTGCTTTATTCTTGAAACATCTGTCATATTCACAAAATCTTACCCATCTTGGACGCATAAGCATGACAGTTTCAGCACTTATCTTCTATAACCATATGAATATAGACTGGTTTTATGACCAATTAAGACATTTTAATGTGGGATTTTCAATGTTTTGAACAGTGTTCACTGACACTAAATTACTGTTTTACTGAATCACCTACGGCAACTCATTATGAACAACCTGGAGTTTATGGAAAATATTTGCAGCCCAACAGCTGACAGAGAGCCACACTAATTCAGATGGATTGTGATAAAAGCACAACTAACCATTTCCAAAAAACTGAGACAGAAAAAAGTTCTGAAGCAGCAATGCTGCATAGCTGACTGTCTGAAACAGTACTGATGTAAGTTAAATGATAAATTATCAAAATATCATTATATTTATATGACAAAGTTAACATGTAATTAGAGTTTTTCTTGTACATCTGCTACGTAAAGAATTACCACCATAAAATGCCAAGATCATATAATCTAATTATAGATCTGCAACTATAAAAATAACTTTTATTTCTCTACAAATCTCAGTGCCTTGTAGCTGCTAACTACCTGCAAGACTATTGTAATTGTTGTCAATACGTTCTTCTAATCTGAACAGCTAAATAAGAACAATTTGTATGTACACAGTGCTTTGTATTCACCTGTATTGTTCAGTTGTGACTGGAAAATAAGTCTCCCAAGACTGAATTAGAATTAGAGTCTAAGAAATGCATTGCTTCTATTGCAAGTAATTTTTACTGTATGACGAATTAATCCTAGTCAAATACCGATTCCAGAAAAATCTTCAGAAGAAAGAATATTTGTGAGTGGGACAGGCACCAAAGAAGCTTAAAATAAAAGCTGATAGTATCCTACTCCCAAACAATAACACTTACCTGCAGTATTTTGTTTTGCAGCTTATATTTTAACCCCTTATGCTCCTGGGTCTCCTACTGCCTATTTCATGCACATAGCTTTTTGTTAATTGATGCCCATATTTGTAGCTGGCTTGCTTTCTTATGAATTGTATATTGTATAAGAATAGCTGGCAATGTAGTTCTGTTTTGCTTTTCCAAGGAGCCTCAGAGAACATACTTTAAGTTCCACTTACTGCAACGTAAAATAATCTTTTAAAAATCCTGAAGTACTTCAGTTGCTAAGAACAGAGCAACATCGTGCCCCATGCCCAATATGACACACTAACCGCTTCCTTATTATATAAACATTATTAATATGATAAAATGATCTTTAGAATGCACAATCTGAAAGTCCCCTTGATTGCCTGGCTGCTTGCTTCAGATCCAACCCTTGGTAGCTTTGCTGGCTTGCCTAGTTTCAAGTTTCTCAGAACACCATCTCGCCAAAAGCCAATCACAGGTTTTGTATGTCATAGCATATAATTTGACATTGTGTCATACAATTTGACAAGCTGTGACTACCGAGATGTACGTGAATAATTCATAAAAGCAGATGGGTTTCTACTATTATTTCAATCATCTCTCAATGGACATTTTTATTAATCTATTTTTTACCATCAAAAATGTCAAATTACAACGTTTTCAAACTGGGGGTGGTGGTGGAATCTGCATGCTTGGGAAAGCATTTAGCACAAAAGATGGTACTAATGAAATAGATCTATTAGATCTATATGTCTGTGCATGTATGATTATAGTAGAAATGTTTTCTTCTGATAGTACATGGTTTTCATCTAATTCTTTCCCTATCTTTCTCATTTTGCCATTCTATCTGTCCCTGCCTCTAATTTTCACCAACAGAACTCTCTGTTTTTCCTTTGGTTGCAAATAACTTGTCCTTTGGGGGAGTTTTTTTGAGTTTATTAATGTGTGACCTCAGAAATACTTAAAAGTACTTTCTTCAAGTTAAGAAATAGCAAGAAAGAAAAGAAATCTTACTGAATAAGATGTACAGAAGCATCTATATTTCCCCTAAACAGATTCCAGTGACATGTATTTTGAGGACTATATTTTCTCTATTTCCCAGCCTTAGCCTAGATTGTGTCATGATCCTAGACATTGCTTTTTGGAATATCTTGCCCAACACACTTTCTGACTAAAATGTAACTCTCTTCAAAACAGAGATTCACAACATTAAAAAGAAATCACAACAATATATAAAAAAATATATCCTGTGGAAAAAGTAAAATGACACATCATGTTATGACTGACTTATCACAAACACCCTCCACTGCTTGCATACTGAAGAACTTATGTAAATAGAGTTTATATGTAATAATATAACAATAAAGTATGTCAATAAACACAGTAAATAAAGTTGAATGATTTACTTTATCCTTGCAATAGAAAGCTGAGAAACATACCTATTCAAAAGGTTTCCAAGCCAGCACAGGAACTAAAATAGCAATATTATGATCCTCAGACTGGCTAGTGCTTTGTATCCAGGAGTTTCAAGGCAGTGAAAAGTACAAATTTGCAGAGAGAGAAAGGATGCAGGCTTGAGAAGCAGAGCTAAAAATTGATAGCATTAAAATTCTTTGCCACAATTTTTGTCCTACCATTTCACGGGAAGGGTAGAGAAGGGAGACTTCCTTGGTAAGTTGCTTTTTTAAAAACCACCAAGACCACTGAAAAATATCAGTAACTTCCTAGTCATATATCATAAAGTGACAGTATTTTTGTATGTCAAGGGCCCAAAATATTTTGTTTAGAGTTCAACTTGAAAATTATATAAATTCAAGGTTAATGGATTTGCTCAAGAAATCAGGCTGGGCTACACTCATGTTGCTAATTGCTACTCAGGTGCTGCCAATGAGGAAAGCAGCTGAGCTCTCCATAAGTAGCTTCCCCTGGTTGTGTTGCAGTCTGGTGTGAGGGAGCTGGAAGTGTCTTCAGGATGTTCAGGATTAAAGCTTCAGAGAAAAGCAGACAGGTATTGGGCTGGAGGTTGGGGGTAAATGTTTTCAGGAACAGTTCATAAAATATCTTGTGGGATTGTGGACTTCATAAGTAAGTTTATTTTTTACTTACATGGTTTTGTAGGGTAGGTGAGATATTCATCAAGATTTTCTAGCTCTGAGTTAAGTTATGATGCTGAGGGAGGGCTGGTGAGTCTGGATGCCCCTGCTAGTGGAAGCTGTGCCTGAGCAGGAGAGTCAGGTAGTTCATTGAAGGGGCACAAAGGGCTGGTGCTTCAGGCTTAGTTTAGCCTGGGTGATGTGGTAACTGCTGTTGGAGAATGGAGAACAGCTTGGTGCCTGGGGTCACCTGCTTTAAAAAGGCAGTAGAGGATCATTGTTCTAGAGTGTCTTTGGAACTTCTTTGCAGAGTCCTATCTCCACTTTCTAGCTCAGAAGACCTTTGGGAAAGTGAGGGGATTGCCAAAGGAAGGCTAGTCTGCTCTATAGTTTAACAGAACAACAGACCATGATGATAAACCTTCCCCTTCCTTGGCAAGGCTGGGGGGGCAGCTGCTCTCTGGACCAGATTTGTCAGGCAATATATATAAATGGTCCTGGGGCACGCACAGTCTAATCTGGGGGGTGGGATGGTGGCACTTTGTAGCACTGAGATGTCCCTTGGGTGATTAAGCCTGTGTTAATAGCTTACTTTGGGTTAATTTAGGCCAATTCTTGGTGTGCTTACCTGGAATAAACACTTGTGTAACTTTCCCAGTGGTTTGATCCTGGAGGCTTGCAAGTGAGTGTAGGGGGGCTGAGCTGCCTGCCTTCCTAGGAACAGTCTGCTGGGTGTTGGGGCTGCACTGCCTATGTCACCCCTTCCTGAGCAGTGATGGAGCCATAAGGGGCTCCTAGTGCTGAATAGTGGGTGAGAGGCTGGTCCTGGTCTGCTCTGGAACACAAGCTAGGAGCTTTCGGGGCAGACTGCCTGGCCAACACTGCAGGCACAGGTGTGTCTTGTGGCATACACTGGGCACAAAATAAAGCCATGAAAAGCCTAGAAAAACAACTGGAGAGAGGCAGCTCCTCTGCCAGACCTGCCACTGTACATCACCACTTCTATTTGTGTATTGCTTGCTATAAAGCTGTCCCCTGCCTTCAGATCATTCACTTTCAGCAGTTTCTAGCACCTTTTTGGAGTATAGCTGTAGCACCCTATTGGTTTGCTTTGATTAGTACTGGATCCACATGCTGGTGGATCACCTGACAGTGCAGATGTAGCCCAGCCTGGTGCACAAACAGTTTTAGTTGCATTTGCTGGCACATGTGGAGCTGTTTGTGCTGGCTGTGTCAGCTGCAGGAACACAGAAAAATGGCCTCTCTGGCATAAACTTGCTGGGGCAAGCCACCTCAATCAAAACTCACCTGAATCAGCAGAGTGAGCTTATATTGATTCAGTGTTTCATGTTGGCACTGTATCTCTAACCTGGTAGCAGATCCCCAATGCCTGGGTATGAGCGTCCAGTTCCACTAAACATTAGCTCTTTATCTTGCAAGAGTGCCAAGAGTCTCAGGAAAAGATAATTTGTGAATTGTCTATGGAGGTCCTGCTTTGACTTGAGCAGGGGGTTTTCTTGATGTTTTTGAGTATTGGAAACTTGGGTCTCAAGTCCTTTGGAGCTGAGATCACTAGATTGATGCCTCTTGGGTGAAGTGGTGAGCTATATAATCCGGGCACGCCCTTTGTTGCGGTTGTCAGCCTCGTCTCCAAAGGATCTGCACCATCCATTTTCTCACTTGTGCTGAGAAAGATTATGAGATAGGGTACTTGAATGCTTCCCTGTTATTCAAAGCATACTGCCTCAGTGCTCAAAGCTTTCCCTTCTGTAGCTGCCTGACCAAGATGAAGATTGTGGCCAGGAACTGGCCCTGTAGTGTGCAGAGTCCCGAGGGAGTTTTATAGGCAGAGATTGCTTAGTACTGGTGCCTCTGCTGACTCGGGGTTGCTGGCGTTTGACAGTTTTCCCCACCTCTTAAAATGACTGCAGCAGCAGTTGTCCAGTCAGGTAGGAGGATTACCCACAGGGCTGCAGTCTGACCCAGGGCTGTGTTTAAAGAAAAATGTACATTTTCCTGATAACCATGAGAACCTCTGTGCAGGTGGAAAGATCAGAGAGATGATTGATAAAAGAAACATTAAAAATGTGTTGGGAACTAACCTTAAGTTTTATAGCTCTTTCTGACCACACATTTTTAGTGCAAAGCAGTGTGTTCCTTTTGGCAGTTTTACTGGCAAAGGAATGATGATACTGCTAGAAGTATTTGTTCTAGGAAAACAGCGGCACAAACATGGGAAGGATAAATAAATAAAAATAACTGTAAGTGGATGCATGTGGTTGAAAACTTGTGTAAATCGCATCAGAGTACAAAAGGAACCAAGAGGGTCTTGTGTTAAGCGAAGCTCTGGAGTAAGCTGTGTACTGCTGTGGGCCGGCTGAAGCAAAAGAGGAGGAGTCTGGTGGAGTCTAGCTGGGAAGGGCAGGTGGCAAGGAGAGGAGATGGGGCTAGAAAAGCTCACACCAGCATGACAGCAGCAGAGGGGTGAAGCGGGGACGGACTAAGCGCCAGGATGCGAGGGGAGAGAGCTAGCGGGCAGGGCAGGCTTGTGGTGAGAAGTTGCGGTGGGTCTGCAGAGCACCTCTGGGCAGGAGAGCCGGTGAGCTGCCCCGCCTGTCACTGAGGCGTCTGCCAGTGCCCCGCGGGTATTGGCGGGTCCGTCCTGTGCTTCCGCCGCGGGGGCTGGCCCGGCGGCGGCAGCGCCGGCTTTGAAAGCTCCGTGCCTGTGGAGGCCCCTGTGGCGTGGGGTGCATGCCCTTTGGCCTCCCCGCAGCTGTGGACCGGGTTGCTCCCTGAGCTCCTGAAGACGTACATGGTGTTGTGCTGGAGCCAGGCTGGCTGGCCTGTACCTGCGGTCCAGCCTGGAGCCTTGGGCTTCCTGGGCCTTACTGGGAGTGTCAAACTGAGGGGCCTACCCTCTAAGCAGGGCTGTGGGCGTCCCCAGTGCTTGGTGGGGCAGGTCTGCTCTAATCTCTCTCTCTCTCTCTCTGAACAAAAAACATGTTTAAAAGCTGTGGAGTTTATGGTCATTCAATTGTTAGAACATTTCAATGAGTACTGTTTCCATCTGCTCAACAGAATAAATTTTTCAGCTGAACACATGCATGAGTGTTCCCAGTGATGAAGGACCTCAATTTTGACAAGTGCTGATAACTTTTTGCCACTCCCAACAGTATCAGCATATATGGGACATGCTCAAGCCCTCCAAAAAATCATGCCCAAAGAAGGGACTTCTAAAGAGTCTTTCATTATAGGCTTTATGCCAACTTCATACTCTGTTTACCTTCTGAACAGAACACAAATGGACCAGCTCAAGACTGTCAGGAGCCAGAAGCTGACTCACCCTTTGGAACACAACAGAGATCAAATTCACCCACTGCAGAAAATAAAAATTGCCCGTATCAAGTTGAAAGGGACAGCCATAGTCATGGGAGAAAATGTGAAATCTGAAAATGTCTTCTATAGAATATGCAGTTCTCATCAACTAATATCCTTCCATGCAGGCATCTTATGGTAGTGCCTGAATCCTTCCATTTGCCACAGACAGCCAATTATTCACGTTACTTCTTGAGGACAGTTGTGTATATAGGAAAGATTTTTTTTTTTATGCTAATAGGACATTGATTTGTGTTTTAAATGTAAATCCCACTTTTATATAAGAAAAAAAGATAGGCTGTACCTTCTATTTCTTAAGGAAGGTTGGGAGGTTCCAATGGTCCTTATACTTCATTGTACTGATTTGCCCAGATCTGAGCTGGCTCTTGAAAAATTTCCAACTCCTGCCATAGCGAGCTTTACAACTTTTTAATACAAAAAACTACTGTGTCAGTGGCTCAGAGTTTTGTCATAATTCTCTATTATCATCTCTGAGCTGGGAGTTTGTGGTTTTTTTTTCTTTAAGAGATCTTAACCTTTGGCTTTGAGGTATCTTGATGATCTCTAGCTGTGTATCTAATAACCTAACCTGAAATAACATCCGTGTATCATTTGTTGTGGTTTCTTCTAAGTTCCTGTAGGTGATTCTGTTTGAATCCTGTATTTCAGCCTTCTTAGTGATAATCTGAATATCTGTAGCTATTATCCCTATTAAAACCAGCTAGACATAAAATGACTAAGTAATTTTCTAGAAGAATCACTGATAAGGAGAAAAAAAAAATGGTGAGCCACATTAGAAAGTGATGAAGGAGATGGTGGCAGCTAAAAGCTCTGCTTTTACAGGATAAAAGAGTAGGCAATGGTAATGCTCAGAAATGGCTGGAATTATGTTCTGCTGCAAAAAGATCTCTAAACCAAAGTCATACATTTGACAGCAAACTGGCAATTTGAATTATTTTTTTGCCCAAAAAAGTTTCAGAGTGTATAAAATTGGAAAGACCGTACTTTGTTCAAACTTTATATACTGTCTTTGGTTTTCATTTGTATGTTTTTGAAATACATATTTTTGTACTATACACACATAGTGTATGTTTTCTCTGCACATTTCTAGCTTAAGACCACCAATATTCCATTTGTGGTACCCAGCATGAGTGTGCTGAAGGAAGAGGACTCAGTGCACGGGTGAGGGAAGCAGAAAGCACCAGGGAAAAATAATGGAGAAGCATGTATATTGAAAAGTCCTTTCCAAAATGCACCAGATTTCATTACTTTCATTTTCTTGAAAGCAGTTGAAAATTGTCTTTGCAATTCCCTGCTGTTTGTAAGGACCATTTAAGTATTGACGTGCCTAATCACTACATGAAGATCTGATGAGCTGAAATTTTTTTTCATTAAAATATATCTTGTATTCTTGCCTTTTTTTGAAAACATTGACATTTAATAGTGTTTGTTTCCATGACTAGTTTGTATTTCCTGATTTTCCTTCACACAGCAAGGACTTTGTAATAATTGGTTTAGTTTAAATGTAGGTGTTTGCAGGGTATTTTGGTTTGGGTTTTGTTTGGTTTGGGGTTTTGCTTTTTTTTTTTAAGAAAACATTTTAAATATGTCATTTTTGTATTGCAGACTTTTATATTGAAAACCTTTATACTGTAGACCTTTAAGCAGAACAAAATACTGCATCCTTCTGGATGTATAAGGTGGGCATACCTAGTCCAGAGCAGGCAATGACATGGCACACTTTTTTTTCTGTGAGTAGATACTGAAACAGCAGATTGATGGACTGCAGGAGGAGTTCAGGAGAAATGAATCCTGATGGCATGCTGCCTACAGCAAGGTGAGGGACCAGGTTGAGAAGCTGAGCAGGCAGAACATGGAGGTTTGAGATGAGCTCAGAGTTTTGGAACATCATAGATGAAAAGCAGAAAAAAACCCTCAAATGCTGTGAATTTCACGGACAGAAAATCGGAGACCCCAGTACTGGAAGATATCTATTCAATACTGTCTGTAAAAGTCAGGAGTAGATTTTCTGAGGAGCTGGCATGTGTGAATATTTTTCCTCCATTCCTGGCATGCTTAGTCTGAAGCAGGGAAAATCAGCTCTGTAGTAAGTCATGTTAACGTATACTCTGTGCGTGCTCCTCTTCTGCTTAGACTTATCCATGAGGTGGGCGCCTCTACAAGGTCATTCAGCCAACCTGCCTTAGACACATCAGGACAGATAACTCCCTCCACTAATGAGGGAGGAAGTCTAGATAACTAATTTATATTCAGTGCCTAGACTAGGCAGCTAACATCTCCTGAAATTAATTCTACTCTTAATGTATATAACACCATTCACCTTTTTAATACAAGAGCTTTTCAGCCAGGTGCAGGCTGGCTTCTGGCAATAGATATAGTGGGACCCTTCATTAAGTCTCGGTTCAGTTCTTATTTTGTGCTGTAAACTTTCTGGCAAGGAAACACTGTCAGTGGCCTGCCTTACAAGGGCATGAATTGGACTCCTGAATGGGAGTTATACTGGAGTAGAGCAGGAATGACCATCAGGATAGAAAATACAGCTGGCTAGTGTAAACGTTCCCAGTGATTTCCTGAAATCAAAATGGTTTATTCGTATGTTTACAGATTCTCTTGCCATTTGTCGTTCAGTATCCCATTTGTTTAATATACTTGTAGGGTTACTTGTTACCTTGCTATATAACTAACTTCATTTAAGGGAGCTGAAGGAATGGAGAAGAATGCTGTTACCCACTTCTTATACAGGAGACCGCAAGACTTGGTGAAATTAAATGGTTCAGAATAGAATTCAAAAGAGCAGTCTGGTTAGAGTGGGGCATTTAATCTCCCTGTGTATTCAATAGAGAAAAATATCTTCCTTTAAAGAGGAATCAATTTCATCCTATGCGCATCAGGGCGCCTAGAACAAATAATTATCTTCTAGATAGTGCCATCTGGTGAGATAAATTCTACTCTTCCACAGAGTGTGTGAACCTAGAGAAAATAAAATTGAGCCATTTAGTCCTAGGTATTTCCCTAATTTACAAACCTAATTTCTAGTAATGTATCTTTAAAATATGTTAGAACCACCAATTAACTTGTCCTTTGCTTTATGGAGCGAAGAAGTTTTGTTGTCCCTTTTTATTTGATTTTAATGTACTTGTTAATGAGATTTTTTGCCTAATGCTATTAAGTTCCATTGAAAATGTCATTTCAAATTACGTATCACTTTATTTTTAATTTTCCTAAATCTATCTGTTCATATGACTCATCCTTCTATAGATTGTGATGGTCAGAAAAAAAGATTAGAGTCACATACCCAGAATGAAAGAATATAAAAATTCCAGTAAAAGCAAGGATAAGAAAAAGGTAATTGGTGTCTGTTGTAAGCCAGATTTCTGTATGATTTCTACTGCTTTGGGACATTTGATGGTGTAGAACTACCGCTCAAGACACTGAAGAGTTTGGTTTTGGGAGAGTAATATTAAGATGCTGTATATAAAGATGCTAGGATGCCATATACAAAGACAGTTGTGTCCGATACTGGGGAGTTTCAGTCCCTAGCAGAACAAGATGTGGAATTTCATTCATTGTGTTTAAATATGATGATTTTTTTATTACAACAGAAAACCAGATGGCTCTGAGGGTTGTTTGATTTTACTAGGTGTGACTTGAACTTAAAATTACGTATTTTAAACAAATTCTCTACTAGGTTGCAGAAGCTATTCTGAGAGAGACAGTATCTTAATCCAAACAAGAAGAAAGATCATGGAGAAATAAAATCACAAGAGCTACAGCATTTCTCATATGGGGCCAAAGACATCTCTGCAAAAACACTTCTTTAGAGATGTGAATAGCAATGTACACGTTCCTTTTGTCAGTAGTCAGTTTTCCACAGTTTCAAATATTTATTTAAGAGAATATCCTTTGGATTAAAAAAGTGTGCAAATGAAATTGTCAAATGAAAAGCAAGGCCATGTTTTCTTGCAGTGGGCTTGGTCTTGGACTGTCTTTCAGCATAACTTTGCTTGCAGTTTTACTTCTGGTTTTGCACTAGCAGGAGATAAAACTTCTTTTTCCCTTTCTAGATCTAATTAAGTTGCCTGTTTGCAGGTGTGCTCTGAATTCATTGTACCTGCTACTTTACAGACTGGTTTTAAAGGGAGCCACCACACTTGGCATTAGCAAACCATAAATCCAGTATTTTGCCATTCAAGCCTTTGCTTACCAATAAGTACTAGTGGTCTTCTGCCTGATAAAGTCAATGAGAAAACCACTTAGATTTTAACAAGTTGTGACAAGTTAACTCACTATATAAAGTCAGATGCTTGTTTCTAACTGGTATCTCTGTAACTGCATCTCCACAGCCAGTTTACCACATTTTCCCCATCTTACTGTTTAGAATGTATAGATATACAAAAAGCTTGGGTTTTTTTCTTTTTCTTGGCTTTGTATTTCTTGCTTATTATGACTATCTTGTTATTACAAGCTCCCTTTCTTTTGCTCACTTTTAGTGAGCAAATCTGTGCTATGTTGAAGTGAACAGTCTCTCTGAAATTCCTGCTACTGACTGGAAACTCAATTCTATTGGCTAAAGCAAAACTTGGCTCTGATTAGCTAACACTGCACTCCCTCTGCCTGTTAAGAGACTGAAGTCAAATGTAAAACATGTCAGATGAGAAAGGAAGCAACTATTCCACTCTAGTGATCATGACAGTGTGTGCCTTGGAAGTCACTAGACAGTGTCACTAGACAAATCTAGTGAATCCTGCAGGGTGACAGACATGAGATGACTCTAAACTGAATATGCTTAAGAGAGCAGAGTCAATCATGTGTGAAATAGTAACTTCAAAGAGGAAGCAGGTATTATTATGTGCCTGCCTCCAAGACTGGCTATATTTCTAAGCTATATATGTTGTTTATAAGTTAAAAGGTGGAGGGTTTAGCTGCAGGAAATTGTTTAATTTGTTTATACTGATTGCAGATCTCCCCAGTCCCTTCTACAGTTGAGACCTCTCTATTCCTCTGTGCTGTGGTAAACAGAGTTACTAGTCAGACAAGTGTTGTGCAACACACCATCTGTAGTTAAGGTGGAAAAGTGGAAAAGTTATCTTTGGTAGCTTACTCTGGAAACTTTCAAGGTATGAAAGAGTTTGTTTCATCTGCATGTCTCAAGCACGCTTGTGAAATGAGTTAAAACCAGTAATGTTTATTCTACATATATACTGTCTAAGACCCATTGATTTAATTTTCCTCCGTGTCATGCAGCCATATGCAAAAAAAAATAAAATAATTGTGGCTTCAGCAACAGTTCTGAGAAGGGGGAAGTTGAGGACAGCAGACTTTTGGGCTCATCATTGTCTGAGCTTTCACCACTCTAGCCAGCATTGGACCCAACCCAACTGGAATCCAGCACATGCATGAGCTAGACTGGTGGGCATAGTGCCCAGATGCCCTGAGTGAACTCTGAAATGTTTGACAGAGTCACATGTTCTTTATCTGATCTGATGGCAGAAGGCCTTGCAGTGAATAAGTGGCTGCCAATGATTCGAATCTAGAACTGAAGGCTCAGGTAAATGGAACGTTAAACAGAAGCCAAAAAACTGTGTCATAATTATAGATCTGAACATGGTGATTCACTTGTGTTTCCTTTGTATCTGAGCTCTTTTGCTAGCAGGGGAATGCTTTGCCACAGATTCTGTGAATCTGGACAATTCTAAATTTTGGATATAGATAAAACAAAATTTCATGCCCGGAACTGAGAAACTGTGCATGGGAATACATTGAAGTTAATGGAATAACCTTGAGCCACAGAAGCAGAGATTCATGCCACAGGGACAGAGGTATACCTGTGTAACATATTTAAGTTAAAGCACAGGTGAGTTTCATCAGCTGCCATCAAGAAGGCAAAATGACACATCTGACTTTGTTCTGTCAAAGCTAACAGAATTTGAAGATATGTACAAAAGGAATCAGGGATCAAGTTTGAATTAAATTGTAATGTCATTTTTTAATATAAGAGATTACCATGCGCAACAACAGATCCCCTAAATTTCACTGATGAAATGGAGAAAATTTTACTGCTGGCAAAAAAAGGCTGTAGCGACTGTTTTAAGAGAAGGAATTGTGCAGTCTTCCCAGGTCTGTGCTTTCCTAGTCCTAAATCCATTGAGCAGTAGCTCTGGGACGTGGGCAAATGAAGCTGGTGGCAAATATATTGTTTCCATGGAGTCCTTGCACTCAATTTCTCAAGTAGCCACACTCGAGTATGCAACACGTTTTAAAATCTGAGTACCTGGTACCATTTCCATGTTTTGGTTTTTTTAAATGTTTCTTTTTTTCTCACCATCCTGTGCTGACTCCTCGTCATTCATCAGCTCAATGCATTAGAGATTCTTCTGCTACAAGTTCTGACAGACATAGACATCCATTTCTGGGACAACTTCAGCAATGTAGGCAGTAAGACTGTGCCTTTGTCTCATACTGTCAGACATTTCTATGTTAGGCTTGGTACCTTCATGCAGCCTCAGTTTTCTTGTCATACCAATGGAGTGTTTTCTTTGCAGCTGCCTGTCCCTGGCAGTCATTGTGTAAATCTCATACATCTCATGGTGGTCACACAGGAATATTGTATGTTTCTTTTGTGCTCTGATTTAAGGTCTCTAAGAAAAATTGGCTTTTGAGTAAATGTGACCTTTTCAGTCGAAATATTTGCTATAGTTTGTTTGAAACTGTTCACATCTCATTTCCCTTCTATGGCTCACAACTGTCTTCAGGTCCTACAAGGCTTGTGTCAGCCTTGATTGACTGAGAGGTATGAGGACAAAATCTAAAAAGGGTAGATATCTGGGAAGTAAAAATGAACTGTCACACAATATATTTTACTGAGGTATGCTCAGTTTTGGTATCCCAGAGAGAGACACTTTTCCTGCTGTTGGCAGAGTGGTTGGGACTGAGGAATGAGAGTCTGGGAGCAACTGTTGACCTTGCATTATGTGCCTTGAATTACCCTTGACTTACATCATTTTTCAGGTAGAGAGAAACGTGGGAAGTAAAATAAGATCCCAAACAGAGAATTATGTGTAAAACACGTGTGTCTGTGTACATGCCCACATATACAAATAAACATTTTCCCAAAGGTTTTAAACACTTAATGATGCACCTGTTCCAGAAGGATTTTTAATGCTATTTGAAGATGTTTATATCAACTTAATACAAATGTATTCAAACCTTTTAGACAATAAAAAGCTCTGTGCAAAGGGCTGATCCTTTGAGATTGATGTCAAATGAGCATGAAGAAAAGAAACCATGTAACTGCTCCCTTGGCAGAAGGACAACACCAGCTGGCAGGATTACACCTCCTGGGAACACTGACACCTTTGGAACCAGAAAAAAAGTAACTCTGAAGCAATGTCTGTTTAGGCTGCCTTTATTTCACTTCACCAGTATTGTTCAGAAGCTGGATTGGGTTCCTGATCCCCACATAGCTGCTGCTTGGTCTTATTTCCCTTGTACTGCAATTTTTTTCCTAGAAATTATCTTAGAGATTGTTCTTCATTGAGCTCTTTGGGTACTTGCAGACCATACCGTGCGTGAATGGTTTGAACCCTGCCTCTCTTGCCCTCTGAAAAAGTTCAGAGGTGATCACATGCCCCAAGCATCAAGGTATTGCATGGTCCAGAAGCTCCCTGGGTGCCAGGGGCTGGGAGCATCAGGGACTCACAATGGAGTCTGGCAAGGCAGAGCCCATCCCACAGCCCCAGCCAGGAAGGAGGGCAGGCCGGGGGTGGAAGTTACGGTCAGGCCAGAATCCCAGCTGTCAAAGCTCATAGTGATGAGACAGGTGTGAGGTCACAACAGGAAGTCAGCCCATGGGCCAGGGTTGGGATTTGGATCAATGAGGTGCATGGCCGGGTACAGGCAAAGCTGAAAAGCAAAACAGCATGGACCAAGAGCAAGAGCTGATGAAATGCAGCTCCCAAGAGAAGGGACAGGGTGGGGGAGTGGCCCTGCCTGAGGCTTCTTCCAGCACTTCCACCCACACCTCTTCCTGCACAACAGTCTGAAATGATTAGGCACCTGTGCCACATCAGTGCAGAGACAGTTAAACTCCTAGGAAGGGGACGTGCAATCTGGACAGTCACTGGTAGCTCTCATGCTTCAGTGAAGCATGACTGTATGTCAAGGCCTCTCCACTTTCCTTTAAGTTGTACATCAACCCTTTCCCACTGGGAGAAGAACAGATGACTGGAAATCACCTAAAGCTGTCTCACATCAGAGCACTGGTTTTAAGGAGCCTTACTTATCTTCCTATGTAAAAGGTAACATTTATGGGAACTTTCTGCCTGCTGAGAGTGGCCTGCAAATGACTTGTAGGCACTGGTCCCCATCTCTTGGTTCACAGGCAATGTTGTCACTAAAACCACAGCAACAACACAGTAACCACAGCAACAACACTTACAGCTTTGCTGTCTGCAGTAACAAAGAAGCAACAAAGGTATTTTACCATGTAACTCTATAAAATATTTTGGTGAATCTGTGAACTTAGTTTTTCATATGCAACATGCTAAATCCCTTTCAGCTGGGAACAATACTCTCTGGGCTTTAGTTTCTTGCCTCTACTGATGAAAAGTACACTCTTTAAAAGAATATTGCAATGGGTTACAAATAATACGGTAGATTTCTTTGTCGAGATATTTCTGCACAACTGTTGGACATAGATTTATGTTGCTAGTTAACATTTTAATTTTGGCTCAGGAAGAAGAGACTCTTAATCTTAAAAAACCAGAAAAATTGATAAAACCTCAGAAAAAAAGAGGCTTTTGTGACCACACAAAGAGAAGTGCAGTAACTGCATATGACAACATATCTATGGTCAGCTCTCTTACTTTTCTGGCTGCTGAGGCAAAGATCTGAGCAGCTTATGATTCTGTCTCTTATATAATCAGCAACTGTCTTCTTTCCATTTGAGAACTGAAATAAAACACACTAAGGAAAAGAAAATCTTCCGTTCCCATTTCCTCTGCTATGCAGCAGACATAGAGCTTTAGGGATGGATCAACTTCAAGCACTGTGTTTAAAGCTTTTTAGTGAAGCATATCATTGCCCTGTGGGGAGCAGTACTCCCTTTTCCTCTGGATCCCACAATTTAAAATACACCACATGTTCAAACTGTAATTAACATTAGTTAGTAACTGTTCTGGATGCTATGTGCCAGATGACAGTAACTTAAGGCTTCTTCACGCTGCCAGACAGTGCAAGGAGCACTCATGACAGTAAATTGGATGTGTAACATCCTGAATAGCCATAGCATTACCTACAGCTAAGGACCATGTAATTTGTCTTGGAAGAGTGGATCTAGCAAATACGGGTACCTTTCTTTGCAAATCAGTAATCCAATATCAGAGATAGTTCTGTTCTTTGTTCTTGTGTTTATTGCCTCCATTTCCTATAGTGTATTTTCACCAGAATGCACTCATTTTTGGACATTCTCTGTGCTATCTTTTGCTTTGAGAACTGAAGTTAACTGGAGTTGATGTGCAACATTTCTTGATCTGACTAAAAGATCAAAATTAATTACAAATGCAAGGCAGTACCAGAAAGGAAGGCAGCTTTCCTCTGTCTTTGTGAAAGTAAATATGGGGTTTACACAGTTGATTAAAATGAAATAAAGTATTTTTAAGACATTTCTGTTTATAAAAACACTGACTGTGATATTTTCATAATATAGCCTCCAAAATCAATATTATCTAGAAGGTCAATGTTACATCAACAAAGAGGAAAAAGTGAGGAAGAGGTGCAGGAAAAAATACATTATTCTAATGGAAAGGTGAGATAAAGTAGGATGCAAAAATACTTGAAGAGATCACCATTGCAGTATCAATAGGAATCACTGTTTCAAGTAGCTATAGACAATCATGTCTCCAATTAAGTGTCTGTTCCTTAAAGGAGAGCTGAAGTGTAAAGTTCACACATGAATGGTAGGAAACATGTATAGCTGATGGGCTGGAAATGAAGTAACCAAATTATTTTCTTATCTCCGACATGGATTTTCTCTATGCCCTTCACCAAGTCTTTTTAGTTTCAGCTACCTCACGTGTGGACTGGGAGGAATGATATGGTTATGGTGCTTTGCAGTGCAAGATTAAAGGCCATTTTTTTCTTTCCTTGGAAGTGAATCTAATGGCAGTGAGCTGTGCCAGCTGGACACTGCTTGTGGGAGAAGTCTTTCATTATGCACAGCTGGCTATACCTGAAGTAGCATCAGTGGAGTTGGGCTCAATGCAGGCTGTGCAGTTTGCTCAAGCACCTGTCAAAATCCCCAGCAATTCCCCAGCTGCATCTAGAGATCGGTTTCAGCTGCCCCTTGTTTCAAGGGCCCATAGCTCAGCTTGGCAGCTATTTTCATCCCTTTCCTGACATTCCCTGTCTTTCAGGAGGTGAATGAACAGGCAGTTCCTGCGGGCTTCCCTTTGTGTCCCTGCACACCTTGCCACATAACTGGATAATTCATTTCTGCACAGCATCTCAGGAATGGTTTTGAAAGGCTAATTCTGTAGATGAGTCTATGCACTTCAAACCTGGTGCATTGCTGTTGGGAAAGCTTGTCAGTAGGGTGACCAAGTAGGCTGGTGCTAGTTTCACTGATGATAGACAAGCACTCTTTTCAACACTGTCACTGCTCATGTAGGCCAGATCTGAACTCAGTCTCACATATCTCTTCAATTATACTGCTCCAAGCAGGCTTATCCTGTTAAAACATTCCCTTGATATTGACTGATTTGTCAATTCTGGATATGGTTTTTGACTAGATAAAGTTAAGACAGTAATTCAGTTTCTATGTTCAATTCTGGGTTTCTCTTCTCACCCTTCCAAAGCCGGTGTTGATTAACAAAAGCGTGAGCAGTCGCAGAAATGGCTTTTGCAATATAACAGTTGTTCAGGGAACACTGGATTGAGATGTCAATTCTTTTATAGTTAATGCCAAGTTAGGCTCTGTGAAAGCTTCTACCAATCATGATTTCCTTTTATAGAAGCAGCAAATACAATATCTGTTGTTCTGATCCTCAAAGAAAAATACTTGTGAAAAAAAGTTCACTCTGACATTTTTACCACTGTATTTTATTCATAAAATTGGGTGGTGGGCTGGACTTTCTTGTGCAGTGAGAGAGAGAGATCAACATGAGGATTGATGCCTTTAGAAAGAGATAGTAACTCTAAACAATGTGGACTTCTTGAAGCAATGCCTTTGTCATAAGTAGGTGTAAGAACATCTTTCCATTACTAACTAGTAATGTTTAAATAAAATTAATTCTAAAAGCTAAGTTCTTGTCCTCAGTAATCATTACAATTTGCCTGTTTGGGGAAATACAGCATTTCTCTGCCCCCAACCATATTTATTCCTCTTTCTCTTTCTCTTTCTCTTTCTCTTTCTCTTTCTCTTTCTCTTTCTCTTTCTCTTTCTCTTTCTCTTTCTCTTTCATCTCTTTCTTTTTTCTTTCTTTTTTTTTTTTTAATTTCCTTTTTATTTTCCATTTTCTATTTCTTTCCCTTTTTATTTTTCTTTTGTTTTTCTCTTTTTGATTGGGAGGTATTCCTACTTTTGTCCTCTTTTACACACAAATGAGGAAAAAATAATGTACATGTTGTGCATAGATAGCTTTTGAAATACAAAGGCACAGCATGACTTAATTCAAACTCCAGTTTCTTTGGAAGACAGTGCTGTGTTACTCATTTCCTTTGACTGTATTTACATCAGATGCTCTATGTGTTTGAAAGTAGAAGAGCTGCTTACTGATGGATATCAAATCATCACTTTCCACAATGGTACTAAAAAGGATATCAGTGCTGCTCAAAGGATGACAACGATTAGCTTTTTCACTGGAGATGTAAAGAAGATCATGCCAGATTAGAGAGTGGTGTATATTTTTTTATTTATTTTTTTTTCTGTAAGGAAGATAAAATGATGAAGTGATTTTTCAACAAGGCCCTATCATTTATCTTGATCTTTCAGTTCCAGAAGAAATTGATGAGGAAGGGTGTTGGTTTAACAACCCTGAGCTAACTGCTTCATCTACAGGGACAAAAGTGGAAAGAGATGAAGGATAACAGTTAAAGAAAGAATGAATGGGGTAGCTGTCCAAGCAGTTTAATGGAGACTGAAAGAAGAAATAGAGCAGGGGCAGCTACCTGAAGCAAGGACTCTTTTTTATACATTTGTAGGGTAGGTAGCACAGGGGTTCTTCCCTCTTGGCATTATGTAAATATAAATAGTTAATAATAATGTGAGCTAAAGGTGAAACAAGTGAGGCATTGACAGAAGTGGGACTATTTTAAATTAATAGTGCATGGGTAGGAGCTGAAGAAAGAGGTGGAAAGGTGACTTTCAGGTGTGCATTGTTCTTTTGTATGCTACAGAGATAAAAGCACCATCTAGATGCAGCCATGAGGAAAGGGGTGAGGGAAAGGAAGGAACAGCAATGCAAACATAGCTACTTTTATGGATGTCAGATACAGAAAATTACCTTAAAATGACTTTTTTATTTTATTTTTGCTTATGCAAATACTGTGAACATGCTGCAAGCACTTCAGTCTCCTTCTAGATGTAGTATTATGTAGATGCACAGACAACCCACATTGCTTATCCAGATGGCCTGGAGGTGCTGTGGTTTCCTAATAATCAGATAGGTTTGCAAAAGCTCAAAACTGTGAACTGTAAGTGCAGGAAGGTTTCTGTTATGAAAATATTGTCTGATTCTGACTCCAGCAGATTGGGCATTTTTCTTCTCATTTTGCATTGTCTTTGCATTTCACTTCCAGTATGTTCCTTTATTTTACTGCTCAAATTCTTCCTACAAAGCAAAGATACTAATGGGATGTAAATGCAGTTCTTCTAATTATGATTATCTGACTATCTGAATCTTTAATTTATTTAGCAGGACACTGGATATTATTTCCGTTGACGGAGTGAAAACTAAATAACCAGAGTTATTAAGCAGGCATTCTTTATTGCGATGCCGGGCGTGTGGGGATTTTCTCCTCCTAACACGAGCACCGGGGTTCAGAAACAATCATTTCTTCTAGAGAGATTACATGCATATGCATTGCATTTCCCATAAACCTACTGCATATTTGGTAGAATTCTAAGAAACCATTATCATAACTCTCCTCCCATTATTGCATGCGCACATCCGCATGGTAGTGGGGTCTTATCATCCTCCAGTGGTCTCTGGGAGGAAGATTGAAGTATTCCTTATCTTTGCACTTTTCGCCTTGTTGGTTTTTGGCTTGCCTTATAGTTCTATACCAGTTCAGACTTGTCATTTCTTGGACTACGTTGCTAAAGACTACATTGTTTTTGTGGTTTCAAGCATGTTATTTTGCAAGGTCCTAAGGCCCTGGTTCTCTTGCAGGTATTGAAATGGGCCACATAACCAGACCAGCTATATGGACATGACATAAGTACATATCAGAGAGAAAACTGAGGCTGAATCTGAAAAAGTAGGTAGAAGACATCAAAAGTACAAGTTCGTTTAAATTTCTGTTTTATTTTTTTAAATAGCTGTTGCTGGGTGCGATATATATATTCCTCTCATCACCATCCCCACTACAATGTCCAAAAAAATATGATCTAGTTCTGTGTAAAGCAATATGAGAGAATGCTAGAAAGAGTTTTTACATCTTCTTTTCCACAGAAAAACATTATCCTGATGGCACACAAGAAATTGCGTTCACAGATCACACAGTGAAATGCATCTATAGTGGTGGATTCAAGGAAACTTTTTTTTCCCAGATGGTACAGTAGTAAAAGTAGAAAAGTAAGTCCTTTGTTAATGACAGGAACCACGCATTGGACACAGGTGCAATGATACTGACACTTAAAACTGTGGTTGGATTCTCCATGGCTGGGAAAATTTTCAGATGAAAGGAGAAAGTATTTGTAAGATAATGAGTGTTTTCCTATAATGAGGCATAGAAAATTGTTCACTTCTACCTTGATTAATAGGTGACTGTTTATCACTAGCAAAGTGACAGCAAAATAGTCATCATTTAGTTCCATGTAACTTTACACTGGCCAGGATTTCTGGGAGATCACCATTTGTCTGTATTAACAATGTGAACACTAAACGACTCAGGATGAGGACTCCTGAGCTCTCATCCTAGTTTTTTTGTTCCCTGTCTGATCTTGAGCAAGGCATTTCATGTATTATTTCTCTATTCCTCCATGGAAAATGAGATAAAACAACAACAGGACTTTCTTACACATGCCTCTTCCAGGCTTAGGGAGGATTCTGATGTAAAGTGGATTTCCTGCTTGCAAAATGCCTTGAAATCTTTGCATGAAGAAGTCATGTAAAATGCAGATCTTCACCGTCCATTAGGTATTATACTATAGAATTGTAGAATCATAGTATCATTTAGGTTGGAAAAGACCTTAAAGATCCAACCCTTAACCTAAATACCACTAAACCATATCCCTAAGCACCACATCTACAGGTCTTCTAAGTCCCTTCAGGGATGGTGACTCCACCACTTGCCTGGCCAGCGTGTGCCAGGACTTGACAACACTTTCAGTGAAGAAATTTTTCCTAATATCCAACTTAAACCTCCCCTGGCACAGCTTGAGGCTGTTTCCTCTTGTCCTGTCACTTCTCACTTGGGAGAAAAGACCAGCCTCCACCTTCCTACAACCTCCTTTCAGGTAGTTGTAGAGAGCAATAAGATCTCCCCTGAACCTCTTTTTCTCCAGGCTAAACAATCCCAGTTTCCTCAACTGCTCCTTATACGACTTGTGCTCCAGACCCTTCATCAGTTTTGTTGCCCTTCTTTGGACATGCTCCAGCACCTCAGTATCATTCTTGTAGTGAGGTGCCCAAAACTGCATATGGTGTTCAAGGTGTGGCCTCACCAGTGCCAGGTACAGAGGGACGATCACTTCCCTAGTCCTGCTGGCCAACACTGTGTACAGAAGTACCTTTGTATTGAAATCTTACTGTGAGATTAGATCTCTAATGCCATCCCATGTAAATTCTGAGGTGAAACTGATGAATTTTCCACTTGACATTATTTTCCACTTTCATTGTGTCACATTAGACAGCTCATAGAGACAGATTACTAACAGACAGATCCTTGTCATCACTTCATTCATTGCTATTTCTTTCAGGAATGGAGATAAGACAGGGGAATTCAGTAATGACCAAAAGGAGATTCACACTGTGCAGTTCAAGAGGCAGGAGTACCCAGATAGCACTGTAAAAACTGTATTGCAATGGCAGACAGGAAACCAAGTACTCCACTGCATGAGTTTGAATCAAAGATGAGGAAGGTAACATCACCCTAGATAAGAAGTGAGCTCACCCCTAAAAGGGCTGCACTGTATGTAAGTAGCTCAACCCATTTTCTTAGCAGGTCAGAACTGTGAAGAAGATTAAGCCTTGTGAAAATGAATGGATGGATCTATAGGGCTGAAATTTACTTTGTATCAGTGACTGGTTCTTAATTTGGAATAACCTTACCCAAATGAAATGTCTCTTGAGTGATACTTGAAGGAGATGCAGTCATGCCCTCTTTGTGTATGTAACATTAAAATAAATGCCCATAGTACTTCTCATCAAAATATTTTTTTCATGATACCCATCACACTCTCCCTTGATTCTCTGCTAGTGAGTTACAAAAGGGACTCATAAGACATATAAGGAGCTCATAAGAACCTCAAATTTAGAAAGCTTTTTGAATTTCAGTTCAGTGCTGCCTTATACTGACTAAAACAAACCTACGTGTTTGTTTGGTTTTTTTTTCTCAGTTGACCATCATGAAATATGTGGAAGAGATTAATGCTTTCAGTTTTGTTGGCTCTTTGGAGCACAAGATTACAGCAAGTATCAGAATTTATTATGAGCTGTACGCTAAAGCAAAACCTGAGCAGGAGTTGAACAGTCACAGCTCTGGATGTCCCTTCCAACCTAAATTATTCAATAATTATATGATCATAATCTAAGAACTCTGTTTTGTGCATTTGAAGACAAAATGTAATGTTTATTCCATCCTGGTCATTATTCTGGATGAAACAGCCCTTTCTTCTTCCTCCAGCAGTCTTTCCTCAGACCTTCTCTATCTTGCTTTGTTTTTGAATTAACCTCTCCCACTATTGCTTTTATTCTTTCGGTAGTGCAAAAATATGTCTGGTTAGTGAACCTCTTCAGTTTTAAGGCTTTTTGGATGGCACTTGATACCTAGGGGATTAATCATTTAGCAGATGCTGCCTTCCCCATAGACTGCCTGTCCATCATCTGTCTTGAATTTTTCCAAAGCACTGAAGCATTTCCCCTGTAGGGCTCAGCTCATTACCTGCCCATTGACTGAGAAGACCAATTATCTTCTTATGCCCTTCAATTTCCTGGAGCAACAACCACACTTTCATAGCATGCTGCTTTAGCCTTTTCTCATACATAAGTGCAAAATAATTGCAAGATTATGGAATTGCTCTTTCTTCTTTCCCGTTTCCAGTGGGTCAGACTATCAATAAATCACCATTCAAATTACAGACCATCTTTGGAAGAAATAGATTCAAAAGAGCAAGAAGTGCTGCTAGTATTGGTCACAAGCATGCTTCAGTTCATGAATTTACTTATGATGCTGCAAACATCCATGCATGTTTTTTTCCTGTACTCTTGTATAACAAATGAACAATTTACAAAATTGGGCTTTTTGCTACTATTTAATACATCTCCTGTGTTCTGTAAGAGGAAACTCTAATTAGAAGAAATCTAAGTTATCATTCCTTTCCATGTGCTTCATTCAC
This sequence comes from Actenoides lindsayi, assembly GCA_025331215.1. Classification (NCBI taxonomy): domain Eukaryota; kingdom Metazoa; phylum Chordata; class Aves; order Coraciiformes; family Alcedinidae; genus Actenoides; species Actenoides lindsayi. The sequence continues at coordinate 86,986 of WTSP01023142.1, forward strand.
TAAGAATTTCAGTTCAGTGCTGCCTTATACTGACCAAAACAAATCTACGCTGATTTATTTTTCTCAATTAAGCATCATGAAAAAAGTGAATATGATTAATGTTTTCAGTTTAGCTGGGAAACTAGATGTAATACTAATGTTTTCTAAACGACCACTGGTTTTATTCCCAGAAATTCCTTTTAACAAAAGGCCCCTGTTCTCCAATTAACACGCTGATATTCTGTTTCTATAGTAATACAGAAAACAGCCTTTGTTTGCAGCTTTTAGCCTTAAATCACTGTTTGCTCTTCAATAACCTCTGTATATATAATCCCTTGTAATTGTAACTTAGAACTAAGGAACAATTTTCTTTGTATGCTGCTTGCTCCTTGCTTCCTTAGGCACTCTCGTCTGTACTTGCAGGAAGCATTTCGATTTCAGAATAATCCAACCTGTGGTCCTGCACAGGTGTAGTACCTCGGGCACATGGGCAAGTCAGTCTGTATGCATGCAGCAATGCGTGTGTGCAGGCACCTTGCTGGTGTGTGCAGGGACCTTACTGGTGTGTGCAGGCACCTTGCTGATGCATGCACTCACCTTGTTAGCACCTGCATACAGGGAGGTTGTAATGGAATGTTCAGTAGGGGCCTGGTTCTACTTTCTGGCAAGTCAACGGCAAACCTTCCACTGGTCACATCGAAGGGTGAGACTACACCTTACTTTTGCCAATCCCAGTCTGGCCACTGTTTTTACCAAGACATGTTTCTCAGGTGATATTTTATAGTATAATAGCAAAGGGACTATTGAAATAAGGGGCACAAATTTGGTTTGAAAAGGTTGAGATGGAAAAACACTTAAGTAAATGACAAGCTCTGAGAACTATGTTTTAACTGGGAGTCCTTCACAGACCAGCTATGACACACGCCACATAATTTTTCACAGGCTGATTCTCACACCCCATCTCCTCCACCTTCCACTTCCATTAGTTAACCAGAGGCAGTAATGGCTCTACCAGCTATAGTTTATAGTTGCAGAAGCACAAATAATCCAAAATAAGTGTGACTGCATTTGTATTTATACTGTAGCAATACACATACCTACTTCACTATGTTTCTTTTTGTCACAGAGGGTTTATAGTGAACAAATTTTTACGAATCCTTCAGGGAGACAGAACACAGTTGGGAAAACCACACTTCTTGGCTTTCCACAGGTTTCCTGGCATTAGTGGAAGCATGATACAGCCAGCATAATACACAACTGGTCTCGACTGTGATTAAAATTTAGAATACGCTGTGACTGCTCAACAGTTACTTCCTTTCAGACAGCTGGGGGCAGCAAAGACGTACAAGGGAAGTGTAGCACTTCGACCATCATCTCAAACGCTCCAGTTCAGTGTTAGCATTTTTCCATGCACAGCTGATTACCAGTTTTATTGCAAGCAAAACGAAGCTGCCTTCTCTTTCAAATACAATTTTCAGTGATTACTGTACCAATCAGGTGATTAACACAGTCTGCGAGAGAGGTTTGATCCAGTCTTCTGAATGTGGTATTTGTAGTTCATATTCTGCCTTCTGATAACAAATTTCTCTGTTGCCTTGGGCATACTAATCATTTCTTCATTAAGAGTTTATCTGAAACAAAAAACTGGAGCAGTATATAGATTATTTTGAAATTACTTTCCATATGAATTTCCACAGAAACCAACTGGCCATAATACAAGAGTTACTTCATACTGTTGTTTCATACAGTGCAAAATAAATGGAATGGAAATGAATATTGAGAAGCTGACTGGATTCTTCAAAAACGTGATAGTTTTGTGTTAGTCACTGTCCTGTTCTGAGAACAGAACTAATTCTGTTCAGTGATTTTACTTTTCAGATCAGTTCTTATAGCTAACTGAACTGTCTGAAGTTAGCAGCCTGTTCTCATAGACAGTGGTAACACCCCATGTTTAGAGTTAGTGCCAAGGATTGGTGTGCAGACCAAGGCCACTGCTGGATCGTGTGTACCACACTGGGGGATGCAGAAAGTAAAAGGCTGCACCTGCAGGGAGGAGCAGACAGGACAGGTGACCCCCAACTGACCCACGTGGGATTCCATCCCATATACATCATGTTCAGTATAAAGCTGAAGGTATCAGGAGGATCTTGGCCCTCTTGGCCTGCTTTGCCGGTTCTGCTTGGCTTCGCTCGGGTCCTCTTCTGTTTCCTTACATCCAAGGAGGACTCTGGTCATTCTGCCTTTGATCCTGATCTGTGTGTTCCTGAATCTGGTACCAGAATGCACCTCCTGAACACAGCTCCTGTCTGCTGCTGGGCCCAGTCTGGGACTCCTTTGCTGCCTGCTCCACAGCATCAGTGGTGACAGTGATGTAATTACCATCAGGGGGGTTGGGTTCAATACTGGTTTTGTATATATTTGTATATATTCCATTTTTATTATTATTATTTTCATTTTCATTAAAGCTGTTCCAGTTTCCTTTTCTAATCTCTCAGTCTCTCTCCCTTATTCCTTTTCTCTTCACCTATGGGGAGGGAGGGGGGTTAACAGAGAGTCTGTTATAGGTCTAAGGGGCTGCCCTGACCCTAAACTGTGACAAAACCAAACAGATACACCTAACAACAATCTAACACATGACGGGTTTCTAGAATAAGCTCTTGAAGGTGAGAACTTGCCTCGGCCTTGCCTAACTTCCAGGGGAATGGCACTTAGGTGATATTTCATTATTATCGATTTCTTTTGTCCCTGTATTGTGTCATTGGTCATGGACTCTGCATCTTGTTTCTTGAGACTGCAGAGTCACTGCTTTCAGTGTCACAGATGTTTTCACGACTTCAAAGCACAAAGGATTTTGATCCAGCATTTGCAGTTTCGGCATAAATATCTCAGAAAACTGAAAAGGGAATGGAAAAATGAGTTGAATAAAAAAACCCAACAACAACCCTGTGTTTTCCAATGAGTCCTCATAAGAAGAATCTGAGGAAGGTGTGCACCACTGGATTAAATGTCAAGAATGAAAAATAAGGGTAGTAAGGAGGGGCGTAAGGGTTGCCATGATTATGCAGCTGCGCTCTGTCCTGTCAGCTCCTGCTCTCTCTCTGCGGAACAAATGAGCGCATGGGGGATGCATAACATCAGCAGAACAAAGCCCAGGAACTCCCAGAGCGACTGCCCTGAGTCCTGGTGACCATCAAAGAAATCTATTTTCCTGCAGCCTTTGATGGGCTGTCATAGCTTAACTAACCGGCATCTGTAGCACAATGCTCTTACTGCCTCGGTCTTGTCTGGGCTGCAAATGACTGAGAAAATTGAGTTCTGAATCCATCTTCCTTTGCTCGGTCTTTCTTTGCTTTGGTTTTATTATTATGGGAGATGAAAGACAGCCCCTGAGGATTTAAGTATGAGGTAGCTTAAAGGCTGCTTTCATTCTTAGGATGGTAAAGCAGAAGAATAAAGTGCACGTCGGAAATGGGCAAATTGGCCAATTCATCCTGAACCGAAGGGAATGAACGCTGGCATGGTTGTAGGTTTAAAATGGGGGAACCCCAAATCTAGACTTTCCTTTTCATAGTACTCTAGATAGCACCAGTTCCTGTGATGAGTAAGTGCTTTCCTAGAGTTGGCGATGAACCAAGATTCCAGTTCTTAGTCGAAGGAAAGCAAGTTTTATATCCATGTCTTTATGGTGGCACTTGTTACCCACATTCATTAGAGACTTAAAAGTAAAATCATATTATTACCAAATCCTTTTGTCTGTAAAAGCTAGTATTGGGTTTGTTCGTTTTTGAAGAGAGTGGGGATGGAAATAGTGAATATCCTCACTCTTGGCAGGGTTTTCCTTTCGGTTCCTGACAAATGATCCCTTCCCACACCCCTCCTCCCCCCCAACTTTACAGGTTGTTTTATAAGCTGACTTTTGACTTGTTCTGTAGTTAAAGAATGCACATAATAATGTTTTTGTTTCTCATGCACATATAGAAGGAAACAGAGTAATTGCAGAAGCTAAATTCAATTTTGGAGCTGTAGAACCAGCCCAGTACCATTTGGAATACATCAGTGGATTTGGGAAAATGTTACATCTGTTTTCTTCCATTAGGAACAAAAGAGACTGCCACTACCCCCTTGAAGCTGCAGAGACTCCAGTGGAATGTTGAACATTTTTTTTTCTTTCCTTGGGTAAAAATGCTTTCAATATGTGGCATGCCTCGTGTTTTCTTGCAGATCTGACGTTAGAACTTACAGTGTAAAATGAATTCCACTAGGAAGGTGTAACACACACACCCCCCACCCCAGCTTTCATGTTTGTGCAAATGTTGCTGAGTTCATGGGTGTAGAAGTAAGAAGGTAAAGCAAGTCCTAACGTTCTCTGCTACTGAGGATCTTTTGGCACTTTCATAAACATCTGGCTAAACATCATGATACAGATCCAAGCTGGATGTTTCGTATAACTGTGATAACTATCATAACTATGGTTTCCCAAACAGTTTGAAGAAGATTCAGTACAGATGTTCTGTATGACAGTCAGTGGTGGTTTGGGTTGAGGGCAAGCTGAATATGATGAGTCAACAGTGGGCACTGCAAGCCAAAAGGGCCAGCTGTGTCCTGGGGTGCATCAAGTAGAGCATATCTAAGTGGTTGAGGGAGGCAATTGTCCCACTCTACACTGCACTGGTGTGGCCCTACCTTGAGTTCTGTGTGCAGTTTTGAGTGCCTCAGTGTAACAAGGACATAAAACTATTAGGAAGTGTCCAGAGAAGGGTGACCAAGGTGGTGAAAGGCCTTAAGGGCAAGACTTACGAGGAGCAGCTGAGGTCACTTGTCTCATTCAATTTAGAGAAGAGAAGGCTGAGGGTTGACCTCATCACAGTCCATAACTTCCTCAAGAGGGGCAGCAGAGTGGGAGGTGCTGATCTCCTCTCTGGTGACCAGCGGTAGGACACAATGAAATGGAATGGAGCTGTGTCAGGGGAAGTTCGGACACGACATTAGGAAAAGACTCTTCACCAAGAGGGTGGTCGGTCACTGGAACAGGCTCCGCAGTGAAGTGATCGCAGCGCCAAGCCTGCCAGTGTTCAAGAAGCATCTTGATGATCACCTCCATCATCGTGTGTTTAGTGTTAGTCCTGCGAGGAGCAGGGTGTTGGTCTTGATGATTCTTAGGAGTCCCTTCCAACTTGAGATACTCTACGGTTCTATGACCTTGTTGTCATTAATGTCTCTTGCTGGTAGAGCTATTTAGCAGGGGCAACTGCTGCAGGCACCCGAGAGCTGGGCAGGGAGATGGGGGTTCGTGGGCGAGGTGTTGCAGAGGCGATGGGTCACCCCGTCCAGTGGTACCCCCGGGTGTCCGTGCGGGTCTAGTGGGTCCCGCGGGCGCTGTCCGCGGTGCTGAGCCCGCGCCGGGCCCCCTCCTGCTTCATGTGGGCCCTGAAAAATGAAGGTCTCCTGCTTTTCCTTAGTTTCATCCTTTTACTCTCTCCCCAGGATAGTGATGAGAGGAGTATATTCAATTGAAATTGATCATTCTAGGGCTGAAGTGCATTTGTAATTTGCTACATAATGGCCAAAAAACCCCAACCAACCAAACAAAAAATGCAACAAAAAGAAGGTGAAATTAATGAGTCAGGCTCCTCACATGAAAGTGCCTAAAAAGAATATTTGTATTTCTTTTGTGGGAAAGGTTAATAGATCTAAATATAAAGTAATGCTTTGTGACGGGAGGTTATCTAATGCTAAACCCACATAAATTCTAAATAAAAATATGATAATGAATGCTTGTGCTCTGAACAGCAGAAATACTAATAAAAAGATTTCAGCACAAGCTTCTAATTCTACTGTTGCAAAAGTGATTGATTAATTCAAGGTGGAAAAGTTGCTTCTTTTAAGAATCCTATATGGGAAATATTCTCTTCTTTCTTGCAGAACAGCAAAAAAGACTGGCCAGAAACAACACCTTCTGAAACATTTGAAAATCGTTCTTTATACTATGAGTTATATGACTTTCTAATCTTGGTCTTGATGAGACAGATGTGCATCTGGAATAATATTTTTCTCTGCGTACTGTTATGTGGGACGGAAAGCTTAGTAAAAGATCAGCATCCTTTTATACAAGAGTTTCCTGCTGTTTTCTCATTTCCTTAGTAAATAAAAATACCTTAAAGTAATCATGTTTTTAATGAGAGTTGCTTCTGTCTTCTGTGACAAGGATTTGTTGAGATCACTGGTAGCATGGTTTGCAAGCTCAGTTTCTTAGAACAGTTTGGAGATGGGATACTTCTACCATCAGCTGTTGGCATCACCAGGGAAGAAGTAGGGATAAATTTTTATGGATTCAGGAAACAAATTTTTATTTTTTTTTCCAGTAAATTGTTTTCACCCTTAGGCTGCACTTTTCATTTTCAGTATACCTTGTCTCTGACAGATTATATTTTCTTGGCTATAGAAGAGCATATATTCCTTGACTCTGCAAATGAAGTCTTTCAAACTTTCAGCATGCAAAAGTCCAGATGCCAGTGCACGATCTCTAATGAGCAGCTTGTATCTCATAATGCTTTCAGCTCTTGTCTAGGCACTGAAATGGATAGTGTTCTGAAAACTGATATTATTTTAAAGGTCAGATCCCATAAAACGTTACGATTCCTAGCCAATAATGTGCCTTTTGGAACTGATCATTTTAGTATGGAGTTACACTGTCCAGTGTCCCATCTTTTTGTCTGGGTGTCATCAGGTTCTTGCCAGGTGCAGTGACCTGTAAAACTTGGAAAGGGCTGTGTGAGTAAGCTTTGCAAGAGGCCTTCTGTAACAGAGGCAGCAGGAATAGCCAGTTTTTCCTTAGATGCTGTGGAGCTGCTGGAGGTCAGAAAGGTGATGTCCTTCCCACTTCTTCCTTACTAGTTTGATCTAGTTGTGTGGAAGACAAGAGTTCTGGATGCATGTTGGAATAGGATCGTGTCATGCTCAGAAACAATCCGTGTCTCAGATATGTCTAACTCTCTCTTCCTGCTCATCTATGCGTTAATGCTGTCAGAGCTTCTGAGGATGTAGCCACAAGTGATATTTGGATCAACTTGCACCTTACTAATGTATAGCATACAGCATATAGCCAGCTGAATGGGAGGTAGCAGCCACTAAGTGTGTCATCCCCAAACACTAGGAGCTGTTTCTATCATATCAATGTGGCAGGTCATTCTGTTAAATACCTTTTTTTTTCTTCTGAATCTCCCTTTGGATCCCTATTACTGTAACATGTAATGGAAACTATGCGTGGCATCCAGCTTTTTGTCTGGTGAAAAAGAAAGAGCCCCACCCTCAGTTGCTGCTAAGCGATAGGGTTTCATTGACTTAGCGATCGATAGCAGACCTGTGCCTCCTACAGATGCTGGCTCTGAGCAGATGTCAGAAACTCGCTCCGAATGTCCCTTCGGCATACAGATAGCAGTCACCCTCCCCCTGCCCTCTGCAGACACCTCCGTCCACAGCAGGTGGCCTTTTCCATTGGTACCCGTGACAAAAACGGCTGTACTGGTACTGGAAGGTATTTACTATCTGCAGATGGAGCTGTCATTGGGTTTACTTTTTTTTTTATTATTAATTATTATTTTCAAACCTCCAGTAGAAGTATGGGCAGGAATCCGCCGCTCCCTTGCTTGCAAAGAGTAATTAATTGATCGGATCTGTTTTCTTTTTATTGTCCTGTGGCCTGGAAGATAACGATGTGCAATGTGGAGGATGTTCCTGCTGGAGAGAGTATTTCTGCAAATCCTGCAAAGCATAGCTAATGATCTGTGGAGTACCATCTGACATTCAGTGAGCAGGCTGCCTGCTCTGTCTTCCCCCACACCATGTGCATACATATGTACTCGCATTCTATATTTTATGATGTGTCCACGAACAGCCTCTGCTTAGTGTTTTAGTAACTTCTTCTTTCTCATTGTTCTTACTAGCAGCAGTAACATTTGCAATTTTAATCCGTGTCAGGAAGCATGTTGCCCTTCTTGAAGGAAATCTGAATGAATTTAGAGGCCACAGAAAAGGACAGCTTGCAGGTCACAATGCTGCAGTCTGTCACAAAAAAAAACCCCAACAGGGCTACAAGACAGATGCTGATTTATTTAAAAACAAACAAAAAAACCCAAGTCTTATGTTTTTTTCTCCTTCCAAATACGCAATCTTAAGGAATGTATTCAAGCATCTGGCTAATTCATGTACCATTAAGTCTCTTAAGACTACATATGCACACCCAATTAGACCTGCATCATTTATTTAAAAAATGACTGTACTCTTGTATTTATATCTTATAACTGTGCCAAATTGTTAAAGGGCATACAAGGAAGAATTGTAGAAACAAAATGTGCGGAGTCCTTCTCCTAGAAAAGTTGAAAGCATCAGCAGGGCCCTACCTAAGCTTAGCATAAAAATCAAAACCACACTTTTTATACTATTAGTGAATGGCTTTTTTTTTTTTTTTTTAGACACATGAACAAATGCTTGTTGGAAACTCTTGAGATACAGCCTATCTTTGTATAGGAGCTATTGAAGTGGGCACCAACCCTGATGCGTGAGGTCCTTTTTTATTGCAGTACTAGACATAAATCTTCCCTGTGTGTCTGCTTTGTGGGCGGCAGGGAGCTGCTGCCAGCTGCAGTTTCTTGAGGGTTTAATAGTCTCAAAGAACCCCAAGGACATCATCCTCCAAAGGCTCTGCAAGGATGAGAGCTTGATGCTGACGGTGTATGTCCCCTCTCACGCTTGTGTGGCTCTCCACCAGCTTAACTAAGGGACTCAGAAGAATACTTTGGATCTTGGCAAGAGGTGGATGATCGTAGCCTGCTTCCGAGGATGTGTGTGGGATAGGGAAAACTAATCTGTGCTCTGACTACCCTATTCATCTCTGGTACCTGAGAGCTGAAGAGGCTTAAATCCTTAGAGGCAATGACATTCGTGTCTTATTTTTAGCAGTGGGTTCCTGCAAGGTCTGCTAATCAGCAGCAGAGACGCTGGTTAGTAGCCACCTGCTTTATGTAGGGGTTTACTGGCGTGAAGTTGCCATGGAGATCAGTAGGAGTTTGAACCAAGCAGGGACCGCAGCGATTCCCCCTTTGTGTGTAAATCTGTGTGACGTGTCGTGTATGGGATTCAGGTGTGCTGCTCACGTTTGCCTGGTGCCTGTGTCAGAGAGCTGCACAGCTGCCAGGCAGTATTCACAGCACTGTGATACTTTAAAAAAAAAAAAAAAAAGGCAGAATCGGGATTGGTACCTGCTGTTCCAGGGCCTATATGAAAGCCAAGTCTGGACACTGAAGGATTTTTAGTACAGGTATCGATTTTTAGTACAGGTATCTAAGCCCTGCAAGCTAGAAGGAGCTATTACTTGCAAAACTTCCCCAGGCTGGAGTGTTTCTTGTGGCAGCAGTAAGCATATTGGCTGCCTGAAACAGGGAATTCTTAAGAGGCAGAAACAGAAATCTTACAACTTGGGAGATGTGGGAAGGAGGAATCTTCCCGACTCGTTTTAGAACTTGTAAAGCAGATTAAAATACAGGGAGGAGGGTGAGCAGAGGGAGTGCTGAATATAAATGTCTCCTTTACACTTCTAAAGGGTACGCAGGCTCCACGTGCTCAGAAACATTGCTGGGAAAACAGCAATTAAAATGCTCGGGACTGAAAAGGCTTTAAGGTTGCTGAGGTAAATGGTGACTCATCCTGGTTGAGAAGCAGGAAGGAAAAACATTTAGCAGCATACACACCAAGCTGGACTCTGAAATGAGGCTTCCCAAGGGGTCAACCTGTAGGCACTGGGATTTTAGCCAGGGCCTGCTGATCTGCAGCCTTCCAAGGTGAAGAGCCAAAGTATTTTCCACTTGCTGGGTTTACGATGCATGTATGTTTGCAGGGTGATACGTAGAGAGACTTGGCTTGTTTCTGACGTTAGAGGAAATAGCCAGCTGATGAAAAGATTTGGAAAGATGGGTTAAGAAATTGGAAGCTTTGTGGGGGGGGAGGAGGAGGAGGAGGGCGAATGTGGAGATGGATCTTTGGACACAACTTGGCTTTAGCAGCAGCTGCAGAACGCTCCTGCATATAGTGCCTGGATCACAGGATTGGTCTGAGAGAGGAACGAGGCTTCTGCTGTGTTTAATCCTGTGCAAAAAGCTCCAGTCCTTTCGACAGAAGATAAAGATTGTGCATTTTAAGACTGCTGTGAGCCTGTTGTATTAGTGGAAAGGCCTGATTGCACACATCAAACACATCTCCTCCCCCTCCTCCCCCCATCTCCTGTACCGCTCTTAATTTAATACGTAGCAGTTTGTCTTCATGGGCTGTAATTGATCTGTCTGTGATTTAGCTCATCAGATGCTCTTTAAAGAGCTTGCAGCCTTTCTTATTCATGAGGAGCCAGAGTCGGGGATCTGAAAACACTTTGTCTTTGTCTTAACTGGATTCATTTAGTATTCTGGGATTCGGGGAGGCTAATAAACCTATAGGAGCTATTATGTAAAGGTGAGCTGCCAAGTGAACGTGAAGGATGATCCGAGCACCGCTGGTGTGCCGAGCCCCCTTCAACATCGAGTGTCAGGTGTGGGCAGCCAAGGGAACTGCTGCTAAAGCCTCGGCAAGGTATTCCCTTCCACTCTGTGGAGCGTGTCCTGTAAAGCCCTGGCCGCGTGCGGTCGGATAGTGGAGTTTGTGGCGGAGCTCCTGGAGTTACGTCTGCAGCGGAGACGGCGCTGTGTGCTAGCGGTGTCAGCGGGGTATATTCTGCGCCCCGTATATCAGAGTTTGGGCTTGACGCCTGGTTTTCTGTTTTAAGCACTGCTATTGTTCTGAGCTGCCGTCTGTACCCTGGCAGTTCCCGTAACGACGTGCGCTTCCCACGGTGCCTGCGCGCACGTGCTGAGAAGATGCCTGTCGCCAGCCTTGAACGAGGCTGTGCCGGCAATCTGCGAAAGAGAACAATACCCCTGGGCTGCCGAAAGCAGTTTCCTTTCCCCGGTACTTTAACGAACGCTTGAGAGATTTCCAAGCTGTAGGAAGAGGAGGTGGCATGGCTGGGCTCTCCGTTCTGCACCTTTCTGAGCCTGGCCCCACGTGCCAGAGACTTCCAGAAGGATGAGTAGTTCCCTGCAGTTACAGCATCCCCTGTGCCATCAAACTGGCTATGCCTCGGAGGTCCCTTAAGTGACTATAACCACAAACAGTCTCTGAAGTTCTCTGTGGTCTTTCGAGATAGCAGTTCTGCCAGGGAACGCGTGCAGCGGGATCCTGTGCTTGCGCCAAAATGTACCGACTTTGTTCGTGAATTGTGGGAAGCTACGGGGCCCCGCAGGCAAAACCCTGCCCGAGGGAGCGGAACCCTGGCAGGGCACGCTGCCACTCGCATCAGCTGACTTCCCAGTCCCTGTGTGCATTGGGATTGGAAATCTTGAGGATTGTTCAAAGTTTCCCCGTTGCTCAAAAAGCCAGGGTATTTATAAATGCTCTGTACTGGTGTTTATAATTGTACAGTGCCTTATGTAAATATTAATACCGTATTTTTCTTTCTTTGTAGTGTACGGAGGCCAAAAAGCACTGCTGGTACTTTGAAGGATTATATCCCACATATTATATGTAAGTAGTCATCACGTTCCTTTTTGCTTTTTCAAGTGCTCAAGGGAGAATTAGATTCTGTAGACTCTTAGAATGTTGTTCTTGCACTAAATATACTTTTCCCATAATTTCCCTGAGACTTTTTCTAACTTAAAAATGAAGATGCAATAAACTTTCCTTTCCCTCCTTGCCCGTGTCTTATTAAAACAAGTGTACAGTCTCATTTCGCCGCCCAATCCAGGCGACCTTTCCAATTATAAACAAAGCACGAGATCTAAAACAGCTCTTATTTCAGAACACTGAAAGGAAATGTAAGTAGAGCTGCGCGGGGACAGTTCTCCCTTTGTTTCGGACAAGGGCAGATAATCAGGGAGTATACCAAGAGCGCTTTGAAAGTGAGTTAGTAGTCTCTGTGCTAAAGCTGTTGTTAATTTAGGGAGCTGGGATGATTTGTTATCTGTGGCGTAACTGTCCTTCTGATGAGTGGCATCTACATTCACGTCAAGGTTGGCTGTGAACCAAACGTCAGTGACCTGTAGGTGACCGAGGACCTCCGTGAATTGCAGTTTTGGGTTTTACATCACCCACAGCAACAACAAAAAGGCAGAGGAAATGTGTGGGTGGGAGGTATCTTACCTGGGAGGCAGAAAGGAGAAAAAATGTACTAAACTTTGCCCCTGGGTTGTATAACTTCATAATTGCAAACGCTTGTAAACGTAAGTTTAAAAAAAAAATGAAATAAAGTGGGATGGAGGAGTAGGTAGCAGCATTAGGTCATCTCTTCCCTGAGCAAGCTCTTCTTTGCTGAAGGATTGGAAATTACTCTAATCCTTATGCTACCCAAGAACTTTCCTCCCTTTTCTTCTCCACCTCCACTTCATCTGCCAGAAAGAGGAGAGAAATGCTAGAGACAAAAAGCAGCCAGGAAGTCAGGAGAGAAACAAAGCTCCCTGAAAGAATGAAACACTCTATGGTTTAATCATTGGCGATGCTGAATATTAACTGCTGAGGAAGTGTGTGTGCCTAGAACTCACTGTCTTTTTTTTTTCAGGTAACTGAAATGTTGAGAATTACTCATAAATGGGTGGCCAGAACAGATGGGTGAATTTAAATACGTTCATTTTCTTTGCATGCTAATAACAACAGGACTTTGATTCCACCTACATTTTATTTTGTTGTTTTGCTGCAATATGGGAAAGAAGCTGGGATGTTAGGAAATGATGAAAATCCCACTGTACCTTGACATCCGGGAGTGTGTTATCCATTATCACCTCGGTGTCCTGCTTACGTTTCTGCCCACGTGCTTTTGCAGTCAGTGTTTGTCTCCCTTGGTAATACAAGGGGGTAGCTACCTGGATATCGAATATGTTAGCTCAGGCTCTTTGTGCCACAGGTCAGTACATAGTGAGCCCTACAAAGCCACGGGACACAAAGGGGAGGCTCGCTATCTGCAATAGATCTAATGCACGCAAGGTTGCTTTCTAATGGGCTTTCTTTTGGTAACTAGTTTACTGTTTTCTTTGCGTGCTGAAATGGAGTAGCGTGTAGAAAAGCAGCGTGTTTCTTTCCCAGTCAGTCGAAGAGGTTAATTGGAGTTGCACACAGCTTTGAACATTAGACGGAAGAAAGCTGGGAGACAGGCTACAGTATTGGTGAGTTTGGGAGGTTGTCTAACGTGGAGGGAAAACTGTTGTATATTGACTTTCAGGTCAACGAGAAGACTGTTACTAGTAGTTCGTGTGTGCTTGTGGTAGTTACTGTGGCACCCTGTTATCCCAGTCATTCCGTAAACTCGTTGCGATTGCCGGGCTCCTGGACAGTGTGTGTGAACGGGTAAAGGAAGAGGAAAGGGGTGGGATGTGTGTGCTCAGTGATTGTTGAGATGGTGATCAGTGTCACGTTAATGCTATTGTTGGTTTTGCGATTATGAGTTTAAATGGGGAGGAAGAATCGCTAAGGAAAGACAGTAAGGATTTGGGGTTGGTAAAGCTCAGAGGATAGATAACGTGTGACAAGTGAAGACGTGTGGAAAGGAGGGGATAGAGGATATTTGAGTACATAGGAGCCCAGGAGGTTTGAAGGGGGCATGCATCAGAACAACAGGAAGGTCACTGATATCCGCGGTGCCTGGGGTGTCCTAACTTTTTTACTTCTGCAATTTCCATTTCTGTTGTCTAGGATCCCTACCTGCTTCCTGCCTGTGCTGTCTTTTCACACCTGTATGGTGGAGGAGAGGCACAACACCAATCTCAGTATCTTAAAGTGAAGTCGAATTGCTTTGGCACTTGTCTGACCCTTCACTGAGTTAATTCAATGTATAATCCTACAGAAAATTGTTCATTTTACCACATTCGAGTCAGCGTTGAATCAGCTTGGTACAGTTTTTGGCAAACACTGGTGAAATGGGAGGAAGGGAGTATTCTACATTTTGTGGGGGAGGAGGCATGAATAGGATCTTCTCTATTAGCATATGGTTAGATGTTAAATCATCTAAAGACATAATATGTAACTTTATCCTGAGAGCGCCTCCTCTGTGCAAATCTAGATCTGGGATGTGCTGTAGTAAATTGGAGTTTATTTTATCTTACAATTTCTGGAGCAAGAGTTCATAAGAAGCAGATCGATTTAGTCAAATGAACTTGCAATAGTTCCATTCCTTTCTATCACTGATTTTCTGACATGTTTTTTTTTCTAGCCAGTTAACATATATAGTGTGTTCTTTGGTCTTGAAACTATCTTTGGAGGCTTACGAAACCTGGCAATGCAATCCTTTTTTAATGAATTCCCTGTGATTTCAGTCCCGTGTTGGCAGCATTTCACATCTGTCTTGGAGACACTTTGGATTACAGTGAAAAGGTTGGCTTGTCAGCTCAGAAGTACCAAGTTCTGTTTATTCGTGTAGCTAGTGAGGCATGCTCAGACCAGGGCAATGCTGGACTGGCACGTCCATATGCCTTATCTCTTCCGGGTAGACACATCCTCCTAGAAGGTGCCTGCTTCTCTTTAAATTGCCCAGAATAACAGATATCCAAGGTGAACTCTCACATAAAATGGTTGTTTGCTTTCATTGGAAGTTTGAAGGCAAGATAGCCGCGTTAATCTTTCCTGTAAAGGCACTGCTTCAGCCATCCAAAGACAGAGATAAGACTCTGTCTGCTAAGCAAAAGGAACATTGGATAAGAATGTGCCAAAATAAGCGTACTGGAAATTCAGCTAGATTGAGTGGTAAAACTTGCAGTGATGTAACTGTTCTTCTTCTGGAGCTCAAGTTTTTTTCAGTTTTCTATTCAATCTGTCTTCCAGTATAATTATTTTAAAAGAAAAAGCTGTTAGAGATGTTGTTCAAAGCTTTCTTAAAACTTCTTGGTTATGCTTTCTGTACTAATAGCTAGGGCAAGAGCTGGAGGTCTCTGTTACAGAGCTAATGATACATCTCTCTGTCCAAATAATTAATGGTATTGGTACCTTTTAAAATTATTTTTTCCAGTGGACATAATTGTTCGAGCCTTCATAGATCAGCAGTAAGCTTTAGTTTTAATTCAAGCATGTTTCTTCCAAATATAATTCAATTTCTTAAGGCTAGACTGAGGAATTGAACATTTTCCAAACTTTTCTACCTCTGCTGTGTGAATAAGGTACAACTTTTTTCAGATCAGAAGTGACCACGGAAAGCTTGCCATGAATTTGAGACATAACATTGGTCTTGTACTGTTGATACAGAGAGTTTCCAAGAATGCTCTTAACTTAATCCACTAACCAAAGCAACCATTTCTCTATGTCCTAATTGCCTGAGTCACAAGATACTGTCAGTTAGATACTTTTCTCCTGCTTCAGCAAAACAGTTATTTATGTGGCCTGGAAAAATAAGTAAACAAATATAAAGCAGAGAAAGGAATTAGTCATTGGAGTCTGCTTCTTATCTTTTGGAAGAGCAGGGAGGCAAGTTATCCCTGACTTTGCTTAAAGAATTAGATCATATATCTCCTTATGTGGATGCACAGAAAGCAATTCAGAATTAAAACCATCTCAACAGACTTGACTTTGATCCTCTGCAAGGATCCTCATCCTACTCTCACTTAAATAAGCCAGCTCAGTCTTATTCTAGATGTACCTGAAGTGCTGACAGTTGGCAGAAGAGATGGTCAAAATATTTCTCTTACGAGGCAATAATGCGAATAATGACAGAGTGAGTGCTTTAGGTGGTGAAACTGCCACCTCTGTATGTGGATGCCAGGAGCACTTAAGATATGCCAGCTGTTTTTTCCACTCTGGACTGGGAATGAATAGTAGAGAGAAGACTGCTTTACGTTTTGCTGCTGAGCAATAGTTTGGTCAGAATGATTGTGATTGTTCCCCTCATTGCATGGTGAAGTATGTTCCATAGAATTGACTGACCAATCTCATAGGTTTTTTTTCTGTTTATTTTTCCTCCTGTTGTTAGCTACCATCACATCAGAGCTTTTAATGAGGTCATAAATTCCAGATGCTAGAACTTGCATGTTTCTAATCTTCTCCTTTCCAGGCTCCTTGGCGTGCTAATAAAGCAGCACAAATAAATGCTTTTGATTATGAGTGGTAAGCATAAATCCACAGCAATAGAAATACCGTGGCTGATGTCACTGGGTTAGTGAAGTAGTCACTCCCTGGGAGCAAGGCTGGCTGACTTACAGGGAGAAAAGAGTTTTGATGCTATCTGGTGCTGATGTAACGTTATTTCAGCACATCCTGTTGGATTATTGTGTATTGATTTTCTTAAATACTGTGATATTCTAAGAGGAGTAGTGAGGAAAAGAGAGTAACTGATTAGCAAATCAGAGAATAACTCAGGTGGGGAGGGTTCTCAGGAGACCTGCAGTCCAATTTCCTCTTCACAGCAGGGCCAGCCGTGAGGTCAGACCAAGTTGCTCAGGGCCTTAACCAGTTAAGTCTTGGGAGAACTCCAAGGAAGAAGATGGCACAACCTCTCCAGGCAATGTGCTCTGCTGCCTGGCTGCCCTCATGGTGGAAAAGTTTTTCCACATACCAAGTCAGAACCTTTTTTTGTTTCAGCCACGGTTTGTGGTCCTTCCTTCCTGCACCTGGGAAGATCCTGGCTCCTCCTGGGTACTGGCAGGCCGCTTTTGGGTCCCTCTGAAGCCATTCTTCCCTAGGCTGAACAAGGCCAAGTCTCTCAACCTCTTCTCATAGGGCAAGTGCCCCAGCCCCTGATTATCAGGTGACCCGTTGTTGAGCTCACTCCAGTTTATCAAGTTCATTCTCTACTGGGGATGCCAAACCAAATCTCCAAACTTGGTGAGAATACTCTTACCAATTCCAGCAATATGCTTGTGAACAGGATAGGTCCTCCAGACCTCTGTGGTACTACCAGTGGTTACTTTGTGCTTTCTAGGGAGAGTGTAAACCATTGATCACTGCCCTCTGAGCCCCACCATCCAACCAGTTTGTTGGTTTGGTTTTTGTTTGGTTGGTTTTTTTACCTACTAGCTGTCCACCTGTCCAAAATGTAATGTCCAAACTTGGATACAAGAATATCGTGGGAGGCAGTGTGGAAAGCCTTGCTGAAGTTGAGGTAAACGGCATCTATTGCTCTCTGCCTTGTCCACAGATACCACCCACTGCCAGTGTAGTGGTAGAAGCTCTTCTTTGCTGCACTTGGTGTCTCTTGCAACTAACTAGCAGTTGTAGGTGAGGTTTGGCTTTCTTAACGTTGCATCTGCTTGTTTATATCTTAAGTATGTTCTGACAGTTCACTGGTGTGCTACTAGGTGAAAGATCTCCAGGAAGAAACAGAAGCTTTCCCTGGAAGAAAACTGCTGATAAATAAGCGAAGAACAGAGTAAACATAGAGGAGTGTCATCTTGTAACCTCTTCTAAGAATTATCCGAAGCAGGACCTGAATGAAAGTCAAGAGCACGTGCAGATGGAAGTGCTGTATTTTTAGGCGAATGCGTTTCTGCCATAAAAAGTAGTTTCCTGCATACAGCAGGGAGCTGCTTATGTACACATTTATGTTGATTAAATCTGTTACACTAATTCAAAATGAAAAATTAAAGAACACTAATGTAAACCTAAAAAACGAATGTTTGCTGATACTCTTCATGTTTAAAACATGTTCCTGCCCTACATGGAAACAGTCAATTTTTTTTCTTATTGTCAAGCGTAATGCTGATTATATTCTGTTGGTGATTTTTTTCATGGCTTTTGAAATAAATTTCTTGTGCATTTTCACACGCTTCTCTTCCTCTGCACATTAAATTTGGTTATGCTTATCACGTAGTCATGTTCGCCTGGGTTTTGACTGTAAGCCCTTACATGCTTGGCCCTCACTCTATAGTAATAATTCTGTGCATTAGAACCTGCAAAATGTTCCAGGTGAAAACAATAAAAAAGTGTTTTTCTTTTGCTGGTATTCAGATAGTTTAGAGAGTACTTCTTGCATCAACGTGCATACAAAAGGCTGGGAAAACCCCCCCCAGTCTAGACACGGGGCATATGTTGCAGGACGAGAGCGACTTTCTGTGCTCTCTACATCCTGTTGTGTTTACTGCTTTTAATTAAGTTGACTTGCCTGATGATACACTTCTCTTTCCCATTGCAATTACAGCTGCATGCAGTGTCAGCAGGTGTGTGCTTAGGGCCATACTGTAGCTGCTGATTTATTCTTCTGTTGGATTTGAAGCCAGCATGGAGGAAGGAGAGGAGTGGCAGCATGCTAGTTTTGCACGCTTCCAGGCACACTGAATGGCTGGCACCGTACAGAAATGGTGACTTGGATTCAGGCCAGGGCCACCAGTTTAGTAGCGAGCGGCCCCAGGAAGGGCCAGTTTGCATATGTAGTTCAACGCAGGAAAGTGAAGGAAGAGAACAGTAATTAGCAGCCCATCTGTATATAAATGCAACAAAGACCCACCACCAATACTCAGTCCTGCGTGGCTTTAAACACTAAGGGTATAAAACATCACAACTGGTTTCCAGAGTCTGTGTCCTTAATGTGGTGCATTCCGTGCTTCAAATAAGGGACTAGATTCCCCTGATATGGATGCATCTGAGGTTGTAGTCCTGACTGCTGTAATCACCCAGCACCTAGATGCCTTGTTGCACACTTGAATTTGCTTCAATGGATCAGTTGTCCAATGTGCAGCCTGGGGAGAATTAGGCTACCAAATTAACAACCACTCAGCTTGCTAGGAGTGAGTCCTAAGGAGACGAGAAGGATTTCATATCCCAGGCTTCACAGGCAATCAAGCAGGTGACTGACCTAATTTGAGATTAGAAGCTCTGACCAATTTTGGAGTTGGAAGCTCGCCAGGCATAGGCAGCTTATTCTGAGGAAGCTGAGGAAGAGGAAAAGAGGGCAGTCTCTGTCTTCTGCTGGAGTATTCCTCTGAAACCAGACCCTCCTCTGGCTGAGGTGGAGCAGGGAACCCAATCCCACCCCCCTCTCATTTCCAGGGGATGCAATAACCATGGTCGTGGCTTTATGAGTGAAGTTCAGTTTTACCTGTTGAGGCTGTTGCCTTGATGGGGCTCTGAGCAACCTGATCTAGTTTGAGATGTCCCTGCTTACTGCAGGGGGGATTGGACTAGATGACCTTTAATGATCTCTTTCAGCCCAAACCATTCTATGATTCTAAATCCTTATCAGAGCATTAACTTCCACGTCCCACACAAGAACCCTAATGTGAGATTGAGAATCAGTTTCTTCTGGCTTCCCGTCAGTGGGACAGGAAGGCTTTTTTTGTGATTTGTGCTCCAGTGGACAGCAACAGGGACCCCAGAGTCATCTTGAAGCTTCTAACTTTCGGGACAGGGTGAGCCTGAATTGAAATTTTGAAAGGCTTGGTGGCACCTGACTGTTGGCCATTAGTACCCTTGTCCCTCTCTGTGTTTGATCATGCAGCGGCTTGGTGAAGGAAAAAACAGATTTACAGTGCATTAGCATGTCAGGTTCAGGCAGATAGAGGATTCGTGGATGCCCATCGCCCCCTGCCAGCAGACTGCTTATCGTCTCCCGAAGCACTGTGACCGCTTGCCCACTGGGAGCAGCTTCAGAGAGGAAGAACTATTTGTCTGTTTAGTAATAAGGGGCCCGATGATTAACTGGAAATCCTTGTTCCTCTTGCTATGAGAGTTGGCTGCTGAAGGCACTGAATACTGCTGCTGGACAATGCCCAAACCACAGCACTTCTGGCTGGGTTCTACCCCAGAGGGAGCAGGGAACATTTCTAGGTGGATGTGTGCTGGCCAGAAAGCCATGTGGTCAGACTTGCTGCCTTTACAGACAATGACATGAGTGGCCTTCTTCCTGGGGTCTGAGGAGAGAGGGCTGAGGTTATGGAGAGCTGTTGGGTAGCAGAAGGCTTGTGGAAGTGTCACTTTGATAGGAGCAGCTGAGCAGATACTTCTCATTACATCAGCAGTGGGGGAGGATTTACCATATTCTGCTGAGATCTTGCTCAGGGACAACGTTTATAGGCTCTTCACCTAAAAAAATAATTAAGAATAATCCCTTTTCAGCTGTTGTCTGCTCTTGTTTTTCACATCTGTGTGAAAGACAGCCAAGTATCTTGTCTTGTAAGAGATTTCAGCTGTGTCAAAGCAGACAGGAATCTAATCTGAGCAAATATTGTTTCTGTCTCTGTTGTTTCTACTCCATAGAAAAAATGACCTGACAGCCCCTTTCCTCCTTTTTGCCTTACATTTTCTGATGTAGTTAAGGGCTGGGTGATTTATCAAGTACCTGGGTAACTATATCTCTGGTGCTCTCCTGGGTCCTGGTGACTGTTTTTCTCTCAAGCACAGATGTTCCTCCACTAAGGTCACAGCTGCGTTCGTCTGTGAAGCAGGTACATTTGTTACATACGCAGTTATATATTTGCCAAAACCAGACCTGCATTTTACAAGGCACTGTTCTTGCGTGCGCCGAGAGATCACCTTTGCTATCTATAAGAAAAGAAGAGACATACTTCTGGGTGAGGAGCACCTATGACTGCAGGTAATGAGTGAAGTTATGTCCCTGCTGAAAAGTAGTCTACATATGGAGACATAACAAGGAGACACGACTAGCTTTAAGACCAAAGCTGGGAAGCAGATGCTGCCTATCACACTGCTCCACCAGCCAAAGACCTTGCCTGTTCTACTACCTCCCAAGCATTTACATGAATGCTGGTGGCCTTTGTGTTGTAGCATCTTTCTGGAGAGATTTAAACCACTTTGGGACTCAGAAATAGTTATTTAGGTGGGACTCCTGAGTGCAGAGTTGGACTCTTGTATTTCCTTTTCCATGTTCAGTGGGCTGCTGTAGCAAAATGGATTTGCTGGGATAACCTCTGTGCCATGCTTGTAGCATGTAGTCTAGTGGTCTTCCCCATGTACGCACTCAATAACCTGGGTCTGTCTTTCTATGGCAGTACAGGCAATGGCTTTGCTTTGAAAACTGCTTTTTATTGAAAGATGGAAATGCACATACGGGACAGTCTGAAATGAATTAATCAGTGATGAAATAAACTTGGCTGAAAAGTAATTCCCTCTCTATCATTTACACGGTACACTTTCTCTTGATCCTCTTCCACATTCCTCGTCCTTCAGGTCTCATTCTGAGCCCCGTGGCACTGTAGTCCTGTTGAGCTCAGTGGCACTGCTCCTCGTTGACAGCACGGCCAAGACTCTGAGCTTCATCGGAACTGTCTCAGCTAGTCACTTTGTGGTTGTTGCCTCCTTTGTTTTTCTTTTTATTTCACAGCTCATTTGGTTTTAATCTGTTCACCATCACTGTATCCTGGCAGCTGAATTTCAAGCAGATTAAATTTTTTTTTTTTAATTTTTTTTCAAACTTTTTTGTTCTAGAAGAAGTAAATACATATGCACACTTCAGCTGTCTGCCTTCATCAGCGATAGCAGACCTGAGGCTTCTTTCTGGCTTTGAGGGCTCAGCACTGAGTCTGTCTAGAGGTGACCCAGTCTCAGCAGTCCAACCCTTCCAGTTCTTGTGAGCACATGTGCTGCTTCTCCTGGTCTTTTGCCCATGCCAGTATTTGGAACCCATGTTGCAAACAATCTTGAGGGGTAACCTGAGAACACTGCACCCTGCGTTTCACAGGGATGGTGTCGATGGGGAGTACCCATGTTGAGTGAGGATAGAGAATGCTGTCAGCCTGCTATGGCCGTATAGTCTACTAAAGACTGTAATCCCTGCTTTACCTCTTGAACTTCCTCACTTTTCAGCAAATGCCCATCAGGGAGTTATTTTTAGACGTGATTCTTTGCTGTAGCAGTTCTGCTAAGAAGGGACTTGTGCAGCTGCAGGTATAAATGGAAAGGAGCTTCTGGACCATTTAATTGGTTATTGTCCACAGAACACGTGCAAGGGTGGGGTTTGTTTGTGGGGTGTGGGTTATAGAGTATACCCTGGTGTGAAACTCTGCTTTGCTTGTCCATTAAGAAAGGAAGTTCGGCGTCGCCATTTAAGTGCAAACCCGTGCAAAAAGCTTGTCACCGTGACCTGCCACACAGCCTCACCCTGATCTCTGACACAGAGCTTCCTTGCTGTGCGAGGGCACTGTGCTAGATGATGCAGTCACTTCACTCTGCTGAATTATGAATGATGTACCTTCTAAATCGTAACTTGTGTTGCGGACAGCTTTCAAAAGAGAGACCGCCTGCTTGCTGAAGTCGCAGATGAGCAAAGCAACTGAGGGATCGTGTCTTAGCCTATGTAATAGGTTAAATTTTGATCGATGAAACAAGCTTTGCCCAGGGGAAACGCAGTTCTCAGGACGGTGGTTTACGTGTGAAAGAGGGAAATTGACTTTAGAAAGTCTTCTGTGGGAGATGGTCCAGTTCAGACCAATAGTAAAGCTCGTTCTTCTTCAACTGGCATTGGGCACAACCAGTCCTTCTCTGTAAAGCAAAGCCCAAGCCGAAGTGTAATTTAATGAATATGCATACCAATTCAAGAAATATATGTGTGTATACTTAATTGGTTTTCTTTTAACGAACAAGGGTCTTAATTCTGCTGGGATTTGCTGTCAGGCAGTAAGAGATAGTGTATCAAAGACTGAGTATGCTTAAGCTTGTATGTTACTCCATTAATAAGCTGATTTTATTGTCATCTTTTGCCTGCTAATAAATAGGGCTTTTGTAAGTAAGTTAATTTTCTGGTAATTGGGATCGATGATGTCAGAAGTTGTGTTGTTTTTTCATAGCACAATGACTGAAGAACAAGGGATTGGCAGAGCTAATCAGCAGAGCTACCCCGATGGCAGTATCAGCAAATGAACCGTTTGTTCCTCCAGTCTTTTCTGGCACTGCTGTCAAGTGGTGGGGTACACAAAGAGCAGGTTGTTATCACGGCATCATCCCTGATTCGAGGCTCCTACGTATGTAGGTTATGTGTGTCCATACTCAACAGGCACACAAAAATGCAGTGGTTGTTTTGTTTTATGGGTTAAAAAGTGAACGGGTTACTGATGAGAGATCTCAAAGGGATTTCCCTCCAAGTCCTGATACTGGTTTAGCTTCACAGATCCACCCAGCAAATTCAGTGCCTAGCCTTGGATGAGTTACCTCCGAA
The DNA here is from genome assembly GCA_025331215.1 of Actenoides lindsayi. NCBI lineage: Eukaryota > Metazoa > Chordata > Aves > Coraciiformes > Alcedinidae > Actenoides > Actenoides lindsayi. The sequence goes on from WTSP01023142.1 coordinate 110,123, forward strand.
AGCTCACTGGCTATTGAAAAATGGAGCTTCTCTAAACGCAGCTGTAATGAGAGACTCCTTCATCCTTTGCATCGTTGTTTTCAATGCAGTCATCTGTGCAGGAGACAACTCTTCGATGACCTGTTTGTTTGCCATTCAGTAGTCTCAGGGGCTTCATGAACATTCAGCAGTTGATCCTTCCTGTCTTCCAGCTGGTACTTTAGCTCTCTTTTTGCAGAAAGAAAAGCTAAGGCACTGAGACATTGAAAATGATGCTGACTTGTAGCCTAGAAAATGTAGAGATTAAAAATAAAAAGTAAATTCAGGTACTATACTCCTCATACAGATGCTGGTTTAATTTTGATGGTTTGAACGATCATAATGATATATTCTACAATAGCCTTTTCCTGTCTCTTCCGGCTCTGGAGAAAACAGATGCAAAATAAGCAAGGCAGGGTTGGGTGCAGGGGAGGCGTACGTGCAGCCTCTGTTTTAGTTTAGCTTTTTCTACAAGTGGAGCTCTTGGAGCTTGATCTGGGTGATGGCTTTGGGGTCAGAGGCTGGCCTGGTGCATCTGCTCCTCATCCTGCTTGTGGTCAAGTGTAGGTGTCTGGGCTGACAAATCCAGTGTGTGTGTGTGTGTGTGTGTGTAGGCAGAGAGAAAGACTGTTCATATCCCTAAAATCCTCTTCTTTATTTTCTTAATGGCCTTAATTGCCTCAAGAAGAGCTTCTAGATTTATGGGCTGTTTCTTCTCTGCTGTTCTTGGCCAACAAAGTCCTTACTGTACATCAAGAGGCAAGTGCCCATCAATGCAGCAACCAAATCAACCAAAAGCGTGTTAAAGAGTAAAAGGGGTGCCAGGACACGTGGATTAACAGAAAGCAGCAGCGGCCGTCCTGTTTCATAAGGGGCCCGATCCTGTCCATGCATTTAACATATGTCTTGAAAGCTCCTATTGGGTTGATCCACACAGGGAGCATGGAGAAATGCTTCATTTCTTGGTCCCAGTGGGCCTGAGGCTAATGCTGATTTGTTAAGTCTTGTTAGTAGTTTTGTGAGGTCTGGTAGCTTTTGAGTGTGAGCAGTTGTTAGGGTCCTGGCAAACTTTAAAGAAGAAGGGTTGAAGATAGGTCCCTTTCAGGTTCAGGGATGGCAAAGTGGGTAGTTTTGGCATGAACAACATACTCTCAAACCGGGTGCCTGAGTGTACTAATGAACCTTGCCTTGATGATCACTCCAGATCCTCCACTTACTTAAATAAATCCTGCATACTTGTTCTTAGAAGGGCATGCAACTGTTTCCACTTGCAAAATAACTGATTATGTATCCATAGAGCATCCTCCTCTGACCCCGATTAGAGGTCAGAGCCTATGTGACTTGTTGTATTTTGTGACCAAACGCCTGTTAGTTGAGCGTGTAAATGTGTAATTGTCTGTACAGTTATCCTACTGAGGTGGGTTTTTTTAGCTTTGCATACAACTACGAGAGCAGAGGCAGGCAGTCGGGCAAAACCAGAGCATACTGATGCGAACACTTAAAAAAATCAATCCAATTGTGGTAGCCCCCTCTTTTATTTGGGCACGTGGCTGTGCTGATCCGAACATTTTCATCTGAGCCTGTCGCACAGCACAGTTTCTGTGTTACCTCTGTCCCTCTTCCTAGGAAATATGTTTCGTCGGTGTGGGAAAAGGCAGTTACCATAGAAATTGCTCAGAGGTTGCAGTGTGCTGGCTTTTAGTGAAGTTGTACCTTGTGCTTTCAATGGTTGGTGCCGTAATACCTTTAGAACTGTTCTATATGAAATATTAATATGAAATCTGGGTTGGTTTTTTTTGTTGTTGTTGTTGGAGGAAAGCCTGCTTAAATAATGGCAGTTGTTAGCAGTTGCAGTGCAGTGCAACTTCCGAGAGGCAAAAAATGCTATTAAATTTGCAAACAACAGTACACTTGAAGCCTTCTCTGCACTTGGTGGTTTCTGTTTGGGAGCTGCTAATAGGCACAGGATGAGTGATCTGGTAGCTTTGACCTTCCAGTTCTTGTCTGTTGCAGCGAATAAATCCCCGAGTGGCCCATGTTTGAGGTCTGTGGTGTTCATGTGCTGTGAAAGAAAACACAGTAATACTGCTTTTCTTTATAAAATCTCCTTTTATAGAGAATTTGAACACTACACTCAGTCTTTTTGAGGTGGCTGTAAAAGACATCTATAGAAAAGTTGTTTCAATAACATGCAAAAAGTTCCTGAATAGCTGTGAGCAGGGACATCTTTCACTGGATCAAGCACCGGCTCCAACCTGACCTTGAACACTTCCCAGAGGCTTTGCCTCCCAGGCTCACGGCGATGTCATCACTGACGCCTCGGGCAGGGGTGCAAGTGGCATCACAGTTGGGGATGCCACTTTAATCTGAGTGACAACCACTCCCCTAATGCTCTTGTCTCTTTATTTCTCTGCAGATGTCGCTCCTATGAGGATTGCTGTGGGTCAAGATGCTGTGTAAGAGCTCTTTCTATCCAGCGACTGTGGTATTTTTGGTAGGTCAGAGCATTTGGGAATTTGATGTTTGTCCTGTTCTTGTCTTGTTTGCAGGACTTAGATTAGGGTATTCCCAACCCTAATATTTTAAAGTTGGTACAAGTATGCAGTAATGTATATGTGCGTGTATAAATGCAAGGACTTTTCTTTTTTGCTTGTAAGATTCTCATGATGTAGTGAGAAAACACCAAAAAAGGAGGTTACTCATGTCACGTTGGCCTTTCCTGCCTCTGCATCCTGCTGGTCTGTACAGGCAGAAGTCCTGCTTTTATTCAGAGTTGCTGAATTCCTTCTGCCTGTCCCAGCTACTACCAATTGGCGTTTGCCCCTTTTTGTTGGGCACTCGGTTTTGAAAGAGGATTGTATAAGGAGGATTGTGCATTTAGGCAGGGTTTAAGATATTCTTGCCAGCTGAATTGAGGCTTCAATTAAAAAAGAAGTACATTTATGACTACGAGGATTTCACTGGAGATGACAGCAGAGGAAAAGAAGGCAGAAAGACTTGAGCTTGTGAAACCAGCAGCTCAGTAATCTGGATAAAGCTTAAACTAATCACTGTTATATGCATAATGAAAAAACAAGGTAAATTTGTTTTGGAGAGGAATTTACGAACGCACCTGAATAAAACTTCCTCATTACAGTAGAGAGAAAGCAAAAGCGCTCCTAGAAAACCTGATTTCAGGCATTTTTATGTAGAATTTGAAGACTGCTTAAAAAAAAAATAAAAATCCTTCAAAATTGAAACAAATAAACAATGAAAAACAGAAGCCTGCTATATGTATAATGCAGAGATTTCCCAAAGCTGACTGTGGGATTTCAGTGTACAATCCTTACTGATATAACTGAAGAGCTCTGCATCTCAATCCCTGGGGTGACGTCGTAAATCTCTGTTTTTCTGTTCAGAACAAATCCTTTGCAGGAATGCTGCCAAAAGGGGATGTATTAATATTGGCTCAGGGCAACAGGACATCCTCCTGCTCTCGTTTCCACCCTAGGAACAAGAACAGAGTTTGCCCCTGTGCGTGAAATGCCTCTCGCTGCCGTGCAGTGTCACGCTCTTCCTGTCGGGCACCTGGCAATCACAGAATGGTAGGGGTTGGAAGGGACCTCTGGAGATCGTCGAGTGCGAGCATCAAACTGATGTCCTTTTCCTTGAGAACGTGTATCCCAACACAGGAAGCACAAAGCAAAGCTTGTCATCCTCAGCGCTGAATGCTTCAGTCTTCTGTCTTGAGCTTAAATACCAGCTACCGTATTTCCTGTGGAAAACAAAATTAACGATGTTGAGTCATTTAAGAACATCTAGAAGCCTTCTTTTAAGGGCAACTGCAGAGTAGTATTTCTTTTGCCCCCCCCCACAAGCCTTCTGATGGGTCTCGATGCTGCAACTGTGAGGCTTGTGTCCAAAATACGCAGTTTGAAAGTGTACTGACCTGGAGTTTCCGTTCAGCATCCTGGTGGCAAAGGTCAGGTATGAACCTGAACTTCCCGAAGGTTCCAGGGTGTTTTAGTTTCAGATTTGCATTTCACGTGACAGAAAACATCTGACAATAATACTAATTGCTGAAGATGTTTGTAATGTATCCCTAAGTGCTCCATGAGTGCTGTCTCAAGTGAGATAGACCTGCTCTCAAGAGACGACCTGTTTAAGAAACCCCGATGAGAAGTCGTAGGCTGTTGATTGCTAGATGATACTCCTGTTTCTCTCAGCGAGCAGCTTGGGTTTGAGAGCTGCCTGAAAGCGAGTGGGTTTTGACTTCTCTCTTCTCTTTGCTTAGGTTCCTTTTGATGATGGGAGTTTTGTTCTGTTGCGGAGCTGGTTTCTTTATCCGAAGGCGGATGTACCCTCCTCCACTAGTAGAAGAGCCTACTTTTAACGTGTCTTACACCAGACAACCAGTCAACACTGCATCAGGTCAGAGACTGCTCGTTAAACAAGTTTCGCTTGCTTCTTACATTTAAAAAGGGTGGCTTTGGGGTCTTCAGTTGGTTTTGGAAACCGTGGGATTTGGAGAAGGGATTGCGCTGCACTAAACCACGCAGCCGCCTCCTGTGACGAGTGAAGTCTTTTGCCTTTGAAAGAGCATAATTCAGCTGCAGTGTACAGCAGTGGTTTCGAAACCCAGGATGACAGGGCTTTGAAGTTCCCTTCTGTTGTGGTTCCCGAATCTTTTCACAGCTGAGTGTCCATGCATAGGAGGAGGCTAGCAAGTTCTCACTTTGCAGTGTAGACGAAATGCTAGGTACCCAAAATGATCAGGGACATGAAGAAAGTTGTAAATACAGTTGATAACATCTGGCAGAGGTGAAGGCAAGCCGTTTCTTCCGCAATCTGGCTGTCTTGGAGGTCTTTTGGTTTGCCTTCCATGCTTTCTGCTATAGTTTTTCTGCAGCAAAGTGGTCCTTCTCCCCTTGTTAGTCTGATTGCTGTCTCTCTGGTCAGTAATGGCTGCGAGCATCAGGAGGATCTACCTCGTGATGGCTCCTCTGGCAATACTGTGTTCTAGGTTTGGTATTTCTCCCCCTCTGGCTGTTAGATAGTCCCACTTGGGAGAATCCTGAAAAATAAAGACTTACCTCTAAGCAGAAGATGCTCGGGCCTTATGGGAGCTTTTTGAATCAAGCTGTCTGTAGTTGGAAGACGTTCTACAGGGCTGAGATTTTATCTCAGTGTACACTCTGTGCTTGCTTTCTCCCTGCCTCAGCAAGGCCAAACTGAGACATTTTTAACCACTGTCCTAATTGCATAAGCCAGTGGTAATTTGTGCCAGTGAAAGAAAGTACACGTGCACATAGGCAGGCAGGCTTGGTACGCTGACACTTTTCCTCCTGGGCTCTAATTTTATTGCATGTTGTATTAGAGCTGAAGTCAGAGGATAATTATCTTTTCTGATGACTTTTTTTTTTGGAATTGGCGTTTTGTTTTTGTTTCGTACTGGCTTGGAAGTAGAAATAAAACTGAGTATTTTGTAATGAGAAGGAGAATCTCTGAAAACCTGGTGCTTCGAACCTCTCTATCAAAAAATCATCTCAAGAACCATAGCATCTCTGTGCAGTACTGGGGCTGCATGAAGACAGCCTCCTTAGAAAAGTGTTCTGTGCCCCTTCGAGCGAGCTGTGAGTATGGGCAGGGTGGAGAGATGCAGCAGTTGGGCTCTGCCTGCTGTCAGGCTGGCTATTGCACACCCACGTGCCTTGTGCACACTTTGGAAATGCTCTTTCTTGCAAGGGTGTACTCATAGACAAGCATTTGCTCCCTCCCTCACGGATCTAAATGGGTAAAAAGATGTTACAGACACAAACGGACACTTTATTCACCCTCTTTGTGTTTAAATCCTAAGAGGATTTTTTTTTTTTTAGGGCTTCTATTCTGCATCTGTTTTTCTACTTGACCGAAGAAGCATTTCCACAGAGAGTATTTGTTTTTCAACAGTGGAGGGTTGGGGGAGAGCCAAACTAACAAAACTAGTATTTTTAAGCCTGAAAAATGACTGTTACTTAACTGATTTGAGCTCTGAGATAACCCCACCAGTATTGTGGCTTTATTTTTAAATTTTTTTTTTTATTATTATTATTTTTCCACTGTTCTAGGAATATTCAAGAGCAAAAAGAATAGGAAACCAAGTTCTCGTTTTCTGCTGGTTCTTACTCCAGATTTGGTAGCAGTAACTGGCTCACTGTGGAGGTGGAGCCCTTGAAACGTGGCCCCTTACCCATCTCCTTCCTTCCCAGCAGAGGTAACGGCAGCACCTTCTGCCATCCCAGCAGCAGCTTGGAAGTGAGAGTGCTTTTTCTGTGGGCCTGACTGGGAAAATGGATTGAACACCTCACCTACAAGCAGCAGTTTGCAGACCTGGTGGTATCTTTCGCTTCAGCCCTGGCCTGCCTAGCCCCAAACTGGCAGTTCGGGTGCTAGAAAAGGCCGGGTGCCTTTGTAGATCCTTAACAAATCCTTACTGAGCTGATCCCGTGAGGAAGTTGATGCTCAGATGTTGTTTTCTGCTGGATTTAATGAGCTGAAAAGAGTATCTCCAAAAATTGGTGCCCACGCTTGCCCCGCCCCCTGCAATTCAATAATAATACACGGAAGTTTTCAGAGACACAGTTATTTTCCTAAAGAGCGAGCTGCAGGGAGCTACCTCGACCTCTCCCATTTCCCCGTGCGGGTGGGAACTGCAGAGAAGCAGAGCTGGGCAGGGTTTAACTGCCAAAGTGCTAAAGAAAAAAGGCTACAGGAAAGTGTATTAGCTCAAACTTTAGAGTGGTGGGGCTCAGCTCCTGTTCCCAGCCTGGCTGTCCCACAGCCATGTGCTGATGCTCTACTTGTGTTCCACATATGCTGTATGTGGAAGCAGAACAAGGGCTTCTTGTCGCTGCGGCACGGGAAGAGAGGCTGCGGAGCAGCCCGCTTTGCTCAGATGGGCAAAAGGAAAATGCATTGTGGTGGCGTGTGAAAAAAAATCATTGTGTTAAGAAGGAAACAGCAGGGTTCCCGGTCTGCTTTCCGTCCTCATTGTTCCCCAGTGTCCAAACAAAACTCCCTAAGTAGGCATCCAAGGCTCTGGGACAGTTTGTATCCCTGCGCCTCATGGCTCGACTCATCTGATTTTTGTGTAAGGACACAGTTTTGGGTTCAGTATGCAGCTCCTTCCTGAGTGCTTGAAGTGCTAAGGGATGCTTAAAGACTCAAGAAGCCTGTATTCCTTCTGGAATAGTGGCAATACTGAGTGTCCCTAGGTCATGGAGAGGAATGACTGGGAAGAAAATCCCTTCGAGTCTGTGTCAGTACAGGAGAAGCAGACTAGCACCAAAGAAAACCTGTTGCTCAGCCGTCTTTTGTTCCATTTTATTTTCAGTCCAGCCTTATTTCCATAGAGAAAGAGAAGAAAACTCATTTACCTCTTGAGGTACAGGCAATCTGTGACTTTAATTGCTGGAATTACATTAGGTCGTCTCCCCCCCCCCCCCAGCTGTGATGTCGGAGGAGGGTTACACGGCACCGTTGCTATTCCTCGTGGCAGCAGTCTCTGCTACTCCTCGTGTGCCGTGGCTGAGGAATTTTGCCTTTGATCATACGTTTCCTCTCCTTGTCCCTTCGGGTTCCAACATCATTTCCTAAACTTGATCTGTGCAGAGCGATCTTGTCCCATTGTGTTAGCCAGTCATAATTGGCTTCGGTTTGGGTTTTTGCTTCATGCGTGTTTACCCTGCAGCTGTGTCGTGCCTAGAAGGGAGGTTATCTGGTTGAAATGCACCCAGGTTTACAAGCAGACCCAGTACACCACAAAATAATCTGTGAAGTCCTCTTTTGAAACATGACACCCCTCGTCCATCTGGGATCCTAAGTCTCTCCCCTCCACAGGCACAGCAGCTTTTGTGTCTGGGGAACTGAGTTAGGCTCAATTTTATTTTTTTTTTCTCCCCCCTTTCAAGTGATAGTTGCTTGGGGCAGCAGTGCCCTTTGTTTCGCTAAATGATTTCCCTTGCATTCAGAATTGAAACTCTTTGGTGAAGTCTCATAGAAGTGAATGTAAGTCCTGCAAGCCTGGGTTTTCTCTGGAACGGGAGAAAGGTGGCTCGTTGCCTTTGCTCTGATGAACACTTTGAGAAAGCTTGTCCAAGTGTGCAGAGCACAGGTCCTGGAAGAGCACGACAGGATGCCGTTGTTGATACCTTCGCTCTCATTTTCTGTCTTTCAGGGTCACAACAACCTGGAGTGCCGTACTACACAGATCCAGGTGGACCTGTGATGAATCCCATGTCCATGGCTTTCCACGTCCAGCCCAATTCCCCACAAGGAAACCCAGTTTACCCACCCCCACCTTCCTACTGCAACACACCACCTCCCCCTTACGAGCAGGTGGTGAAATCCTCCACGTGAGGACTCTCTGGCTCTCTGACCTGACTGTGTGAGAAGAAGGTGCCATTGCAAAATGACCGAGGGAGGGCATCTGCCCTTTTGAACACTTACTAGTTCTCCGAGTCCTCTCTCCCTCCCCTCCCTGCACCTTTCCTCATTAAAGTTACTTGCAAAGGGGTAATTTTTAAATTTTTTTTTCTTTTTCTTTTTTTTTTTCCCAGTAGAAGTGAATATTTTCTTTGTCTTCAAAATGAGAGAAGTCGTCTTTGTAATGCTTTTAATGGAAACCTATATTTAAAACCTGTATGTCTTTCTCTTTATTTATTTTTCATTTCAATCATGGGTTTAATTGCATTGTGGCAGGCTACTGATCATGCAACCCCAGAGTGACGTGCGGTCTCCCAAGACCCCATAGTAGAAATGCCCTCTTCTAAGGAGAAAGAGGGTTGAAGAGGCAGGGCAGTGCCACGATGACCACCTTGGTTTTCTTTTATGACTTTCTTGTACAAGTTGATTCTGATGCACAACAGAAAGACGTGACGGAAGTGATGCTGTGACTGGAGCACCAGCATTGGTCGAGTCATGGCAGGGGCTTTGCCAAGTGCCCTAGTAAAGAGGGAGTCATTACTTTAAAATCTAAAAAGTAGAGGACAGGGACTTCAGTGTTTCTTGGCCAGCACCTGGGCTCTGCCTGTGTGACTGGCATCCTGGCTCCCCTTGTTTTGCCAGCGGTGAGGTTGTATGAAACAGCCGATGACCTAAATGTTGGTACGGAGATGGAGATGGTATAACCTCAGAGCTGCTTGTGCTTGTGCTGTGCAACAGAGCAGTTTGAAACACTGAAATACGGAGGTAAGTTTTCTTCCCTAAACTGGAAAATAGCTGTGGTAAGAGGGAATGGGAGCACACTTTCAGGTTGCGAAGTGATGGGAGTTTTGTCCCTGAGAAATGGTATCTTTCATTATAGTCTTACTGCTGCCACAGAGTGCCAAGTAGAGCTGTCATCTCCAGGTGACTACTATTCTTTCTCAGTCAGGCAAATAAATAACTTTTGGAAACTGGTGCTTAAGATCAGTTCCTTTACCTGATGTGCAGATGGTTTGGCTTTCTGTGACTTTTAGTTCTTTGCTTTTTTTGCTGAGTGGCCCCAGGATTCCCAATTCACCATCTCATGCTCATGTCTGACTCTTTGAGTGACAAGCCACTCAAGACCTTCAAATAAATGCAGAGCCTCTTTACTTGTGAGGGCTCCCATACTCATCCATGTCAAGCAAAAACATGAAGCTACTCTGGCACATGACTACATACTAATGGGACCTTCTCCCATCATACATATTCAGAGCCATGTCACTAATGAGTGGCAAAAAGATGATGCCATCACCTTCTCCTGCTGAAGGACCTGCAGAAGCAGCATAGCATACTCACTGCCAGTACATGGACAGCTCCTGGATCGCTCCAGCCAGGGCACAGAGGTCATCAAGCTGGTTTGGAGCAATCTGAAGACAAGTGTTGCAGAGAGAGCCAAAGCTTTGTCGTGCTGTTCATGTGCATCAGTGGCTTGTGAGAACTTACTCCCAGGTGGCAAGCTGCATTTGCAGGAAAGAGCGTCCCTCTTAATGATGAACATGAGTCTCTAGCAGAAAAACCAGTAAGGGTCACCATTTCTAAAAGCAGCTGGTGGAGTTAGCAGTCATCTGGAGCAGAGCTAGCTTTTGAGGAGCTCATGCCTGCAGACCTGATGCGGTTGAGGTTGTAACTAAGGCTTTCCCTTACTGTGCATCGTAATGAGGGACAAAGCAAAGTGGTGCTTCTCTGCGTGCAGCGTAGGCTGAGCAGACGAGGTGACGTTTTCTATATGATTCCTAGGTCCATCTGCACACCACGAGGGTAAATAGTTTCTAAATTAGTGTGCACTGGAAGTGTAAAGCTGCGTATGTGGCTGAATATGGTTGTGTGCACACGACGTAACTTTTTAAAAGGAAACCCAGCTGTTCTTTGACTGTCAGTAGAAAAGACAACGGACCTCACGTTAGTAGATAGGTGGTGTTAAGTCATTTTATATTAGGAAACGTACCTGTGACAGCTGGCATTGAGTAGAAGCCTGTTATAGTGAACGCTTACGCTGTACATTGAAATTGAAATTCAGCTTCTGGTGAAGTGGTCCTGCAGTCTGGCTGGTTTCTTTGCTGGTGTCGATGGATGACACTACCTCTTACGACACGCGCGCTCCTCTGCTAGCAAACTTGCTTGGGCTTCTCTTGAAAACACAGCACCTGTGTGGGCATCCATATGAATTACTTGCAAGCTGTTGACATGCCTTTCCTCTCGTTGCCTCACTAGGTTTTCTTTTATTTTTTTCTTTCTTTGTTTAAATATATAGTGGGGAGAAAGAAGGGAGAAGCCCTATAACTTTCAGTAGGTTGTTGCCAACAACATGAAGTCGATTGGGAGCGTACGTTGCAAGGTTGGATTGCTGGGTTGGAGGATGGATGGAGCAGCAGGTCTTTCTACAGTCCTGGGGGGGGGGTTTCTATTGCTCGTAAAACTTGTGCAGGTTTTCTTCTGAAATGCTTTTTATTAAAGTAAGCTTGGATGTTGCTGCGCTTCTTCATTGCTCTTTCCTTGGCTGCGTGTTTTAAAGTTTAGATTAGAATTGAGAGTGTGACCTCTTGTGTGCAGAGGAGGAGAGACAGCAGAGCTGATGCCACCGAGCGATTGGTACTCGACAGCACTTTAGCAAGCCGGGTGTGAAACAGCAGCTACAGGCACCCCACTGGAAGGGACAGCAGCAGGCAGTGCTAGCAGGTCAGGTGTGCAGTCCCACAGGTCGAGGAAATCATCTTCCAGCAGGATTGTACTTGGCAGTAGCGATGCCCTAGGAGCTGCCAGCTGCTGCAGCTTCGCTGATGTGAACTTCCCTGTGGTGCTGATGCTTCAGCCGTTGGGATGCCTGGGTACAGCAACCGTGTCCTCTCTCCAGCACAACAGAGATTTTTGGTGCCTCACTGACGAGGCAGGCTGGTGTTTTGACTGCAAAATAAGGTCGGTGCTGGTGACTGGGAGCCCCGGGGATGTGTGGGGCACTCTCCTGCCCATTCCCACGGCCACCAGACCAGGGTACTGGGCTGCATCCCTGCCCGTCTTTGAGATCTTGCCATTTACATCAGGAAATTGATTTAATGTGTTGTGGAGAGCAGTCTCTTGATTCTTGCAGAGGTGTTTGATGTGGGGGATTTAAATGCCTTAAACAGAACTTGGGCAGAGTGGAGATGCTTAAGGCAAGCTACTGACCCTGGGCGGGAGCCAGCAATAGAAATTATGTTCCCTTGAGGTCCTTTCTTCAGTTGTCCATCCTTATATATAGATACATATATATATATACATGTCTGATGTAGC
>WTSP01023143.1:0-58149 GCA_025331215.1 Actenoides lindsayi
CACTGCAGGGGGGTTCTCACCAGAGTGGAGCAGAGGGGCAGAATCCCCTCCCTTGAGCTGCTGCCCACGCTGCTTTGGATGCAGCCCAGAGTGCGATTGGCTTCTGGGTTGTGAGCGCATGGTGACAGCTCATGTCCAGCTTTTCACCCCCCAGCACCCCAAAGTCCTTCTCTGCAGGGCTACTCACAATGCATTCATCACCCAGCATGTTCTGGTACCGGGAGCTGCCCTGACCAGGGAGCATGAGGATGGTGTTTGTATGTGCTCTGAGCTGTCACTCATTTTGCTTCCCCAAAATCCACTTGTGCTGAAGCAATGCAGAAGAGTTTCATCTGACTATGAACCTGAAACTTGATTCAGATCAATTAAGCTTTCAAAAATACAGCCCTTATGGACACTTCTGCTTGTTAGTGATGGAAGATTATATATGTCAATTAAAGATTGAATATAGCCTAAGAAAATATCCCCTTTTTTGTGCCTAATGGAGCTTTTTGTTGTGTTTTCAAAAGCGTCTGCTACAGAAAGAAAAGCAACACCTGCTGAACATGGCATCAAAACAAAAAGTGTGGCAGAATAAGTAAAACAAGCTCCCAAGGCTGTATCTGGTTCAGACAGCTTCAGACACAGACCCACACATCATTCTCATCTCTGTCTGTGGAGCCTGAGCCCTTGAAGAGGCTGTAAAGCTGTCTGGATGGTAAAGCTGTCAGGTGCAGTAGGATCACAGCAGCTTCTTCTTCCTAGCTGATATAAAGATGAAAGGAGATAATAGACATGGACACAATGCATATCAAAAGAGCAGATGACTGCATCCAATGGCCAGCACGGGCTGCTGCTTTCTTTGCTTTGCAAAGCATGTGGAGGGACAATTAAGGTCTAATGACAATTAGACCCCCCTACGAGCAATAAAATAAGTAGGACTTTTTCTCTCTTAGAAACTGCAGCTAAAATGGTGTTAGACCATCCCTGGGAAAAAAAAAAATCTCTCCTTTTCTTTCACTTTTTTTTTAATTTTGATTTTGTTCCACTTTACTTAGCAGGGTTTTAAGATTTTATTGATGACAACATGGGCTTGTCTTGTCTTCAGTAAACCCACAAAAAAGAAATTGAAAACTGACATTTCTGTGAAAACTATCTTGGGGCAGGGTGGGAGAGAAAAATAAGATGTTTTTCATTAAATGTTGTGAATGAGAATTTTTGTACCCTCTCATTTCAAACATAGATCATGTGGTCTCAGGGAGCAGCATAAATGCAATCTTTTCCTTTCTTCAGCTTGATCATCTTCCTCGCTGTGCCAGGATCACTCCAGCAAAAACATGGAATAAGAGAGCATGTGGACCAAAGTGAAGCACTTTGACAGTGCCACCCACAAGGTATGCAGCTCCTATGGATTTGTGGTATTTGCAGAAAATCTGAGCGGGTCCTTGAGCCGGTCTCTCAACACATTTTGTCGATGGCATCTCTAGATGCATCTTTTAAGGTCTTGATGATCTTTTAAGATATAGATGCTAACCTGTTTGCAAAGGAAAAGGACAAAGGTGTCTTGAGCACACTTCTTTACATGGTGATCAGTCACTGCTCCACTGGCACTGGTGATGCTCTGTCCCAACCAAGTGAGTGCAGTTCTGTGATTTATAGTCCTCAACATACCCAGTGTGGGGGGAAGAAAGCCAACCAAGAGCTCACTATGGGATAACCACATGGGAAGGGCCAAAGTGATGAGTCTGTGTCCGGCAAATTTACAGCATGGTTGTTTTCCAGAAGTTTGTAAAGTGCCTGGCATGTCCCTCAGTGCTGCAGCAAACTTAAAATTCCTGGGTGCTGCGAGATAGATTCTCTGTCTCTTTTCAGCAGCCAGACCATGTCTTCCTTATCTTCCTTCCTTCCCCAGCTTTTGCACCTCGAAGTACTTTGGTCTAACCAAAACCTGGAGCAGGTCCAGAGAAAGCCATAAAAATGATCTAAGGAATGGAACCCCTCTGCTGTGATGACAAGCTGAAAGAGTTGGGGTTGTTCAGCCTGGGGAAGAGAAGGCTCTGGGGAGACCCTCTTGAGGACTTTCAGTACTTGAAGGGGGCCTATCAGAAAGATGGGGACAATCTTTTCAGCAGGCCTGTTATGACAGGACAAGGGCTGATGGTTTTAAACTAAAAGAGGGAGATTCAGATGAGATCTAAGGAAGAAATGTATTGCACCGAGGTTGGCGAGACACTGGCCCAGGTTGCCCAGGGAGGTCATAGATGCCCCCTCCCTAGAACCATTCCAGGTGAGGTTGGCTGCAGCTCTGAACAACTTGCTCTAGTTGAAGTTGTCCCTGCTCAGTTCAGTGGGGTTTGACTAGATGACCTTTAAATTTGCCCTCCAACCCAAACCATTCTATGATTCTATAACTCTTCTCCAGGAAAGGCATCACGCCTTGGTCAAAAAGAGAATGCAAGTTTCTGGTCTTACCATGATGTTGATGGGCTGGGTGGCTGCAGACAGCTCCAGATGTCTCTGCATCTGGCTGCAGAATGGGTAGGAAAACCCTCACCTTTCTGGTGGAGCTGAAGGCAGGCTGCTTGGAAAGCCCATGTCTTGCAGGTAAGGAGGTGATGGCAAGCTGGAGAGTGCTGTCTTTTACTCACCCATCTCTTCCTTTCAGCCTGTTTACGGCAGACCTAACCCATGCTCTCAAAGCAAAGGCAGGATGCACAGAGCTGTCAGCACACACAATTCCCAAACCCATGAATCAATCATTGTGAGTCCCAAACACAAGCATAAAATATCTCAGACAAACTTAATTTTCCAGTTTTGAAACAAGGATCTTTTTTTTTTCTTTCACTTTACCATTTTAAGTCTAAGATTTAGTACTAAACTGACAGGCTTAACTTGTAGAGTAACTGGCAAATCTTGAAAGAATTGTGGTTTTCTCCTTCCCAAAGGGCATTGCAAGTGACATGGTTTTTCGTTTTAGTGATAGATGGTACTTGCAGGCAAGTATTTAGATATCTAAGTAGTAAAGCAGCCACAGGTCTGGTTCCTATCAATAATACATTTTGTCACACAGAAATTGAAACAGCATGGACACCACACATAGAAATGGAAGGGAGAATTATGCATAAAATTAATTTTCCCCATAAAGACATGTAGTTTTAGCTGTCTCAGTTCACAGGACAGTCAGTGGATACTCATTTCCTGGGGATTACAGCGCCCCTAAGTTTCACCTTTGATTTTGGGTACCAGTTGAACAGTCTTCCAAAGCAGCACATGGGTGGAGCCAGACAATTGGAATGAAATTCGAATAAAAACCAGCCAAAACACCAACCCCCTCCCCCTAGGAGCTAAACTAGTGGAGCTGGTTTGATTGAAATGTTTTTAAACTGAAGCCTGGGACCAAGATGAGTAATGAGATGTGAAAGCAGCCAAGCAGCATGTGCCCTTGAGTGGCAGAGGAGGTATTTCACCCAGCTCAAGGTACTGTTGAGATCTTCCTTGCTGAGCCTCCAGAGCAGGAAAAGGAGTTCATGGCCTATGAGCTATCCTTTGGGCAGTGGAAAAGCAGTAATTGCTCCACACCACAGAGGGGATTATCGGGTTCTTCAACTAGTCTCAACTCCCTCCCTTTATAAGCCTTTCTGGAGTCCATGAATTAAGAGTAATTTTAATTACCTGGGCAGAAATGCACTGAACTGATCTACTCTCAGACTAAGTAGTTATTTCCCAGAATAAATGTCTCTGAAGGACATTGTCTTCTCTGTGGACAAATATCCAAGGGGTGAATTGTGGTGTGCTGGTAGTGGCTTCAGACTGGAAGAGGGGAGAATTAGATTAGAAATTAAGATGTTGTTCTTTGCTCTGAGGGTGGTGAGACACTGGCACAGATTGTCTAGGGAAGCTGTGGATGCTCCATCACTGGATGTGTTCAAGACAAGGTTGGATGGGGATTTGCACAATCTGGTCTAGTGGGAGGTGTCCCTGCCCATGGCAGGGCAGTTTGAACTAGATGATCTTTAAGGTCCTTCCCAACCCAACCAACGACTCATTCTGTGATGACTCTACCTGAAGTCTCAGTGAATCAGCACTTCTGGGATGAGCATTTAATTAGGATGTTGGATGTTTTGCCAGGGAAATTCCTGATTTTCTTTATTCATCAGAAGAAGCTGGCAGACCTCAGAGAAGAACTGTGATTTTGGGGATTCCTTGCGTCAAAGCTGTGGTAAAGCTTCTTTGAGTCCTCCCAAGACCTCCCTGGAAAGCCCCATCCCAACAGCAGGAGTAAGTCTTTCCCCAGAGGGAGAACCAAACCATGTCAGAAATGGCTATAGGTAGGAAAAGACAACTCGTAGTAACAGGCATATAAAGGCAACATTGTGCTTCCTTGCATGGCTCTTGCAGCACCTTCAAAGAATCATAGAAACATAGAATTGTTTGGGTTGGCAGGGACCTTTAAAGCTCATCTAGTCCAACCCCTGCTCAGTACAGGGACATCTACAGCTAGAGCAGATTGGTCAGAGCCCTGTCCAACCTGACCTGGAAGGTTTCCAGGAATGGGGCTTCTACCGTCTCTCTGGGCAACCTGTGCCAGTGTTTCACCACCCGCAGTGTAAAAAATTTCTTCCTTAGATCTAGTCTACATCTATCTTGCAACTCTCACATCCTTAAATCACCTTCTGGTTTCTCACTCACATTGCTTCACTGTCCTTGGTCTTCCTATGGTGTCAAATACTGATTCCTCTGTGGAATCACAAGTCTGGTATGGTGGGTCCTCATGGTGCCCTGGATGTGCCTGAGGGAATGAGTCTTTTGAGGAATTTTGGATGAGCTCCTGGGTCCCACCTGGCTTTTGTGAGCAGATTTCTATGCTGAAAACTGGACCAGCTGGTATAAGGAACTGCTGAGTCAGGCATTGAGCAGTAAATGTTCTTTCTTTGCTTGAAAAAACAGAACTACATTACTGTTCCCTGCATCGTGATTCCCAAAAGACTCCGTCTCATCAGTGACATAGAAACTTCCTTCACTAATACTCAAAGGCATTTGGATGCAGATCTGGCTGGAGAGTAGTGTTCACCAACAAAAATGTAGCATTGTGTTTTCATTGAGATTTGCTTTCTTAATGAACAACAAATCCCTTACATGAAGAAGCAGTACTCGATTTGACAAAATATTGGGCTTAAGAGTATTAACTGTGCTCTTAAGGATGGGTGGCCAGTATTTGTGTGCCTTGTCTTAGTTAACAGGGAATGTTTCAAGATGCGTTACTCTTTCTAATTCTTTGGATAGCTCCTTTTTTCTTTCTTTGGGACATATTTAGAAAAGCCTTCGTAAACACATTAGAGGTTTATGAATTTAATTTCCTAGTGCAGTCATCTTGCGGCTGCTCTGTGTCTGAGTATTTTCTGCCTTTGGTTTGGGAGCAACTGTTGCTAAGGGACATTCATAAGGATGATGAGATGATTTCCCTTCCTACAAAGGACTTACAGGGAGACCAGAGCCAGGCAAAGTCACTCTGTGCTATGTTCATGATGGAAAAAAAAAAATAAATAAAAGAAAAAATTAGGAAGACCGGCAGCTGCAGTCCTGATTTTGAGAAGATTTTTAAGTCCTTTTCCTGCTGTACACTTTCTGACAACCTTAGGCCAGTTTTTTGGCATCTGCCATCACTTCCCCACCTTGGGGCAGTGTTTGGAGGGCAAAGAGGGCTGATGAGGTTAAAACCAGCAAGTTCCATGTAATGCTTCTGCATCCCAATTACCTCCTGTCAATGGACCATAAAGGTCAAAACCCAGTTCTAGCCTTCTCCTTTTTACTACACGCTTTTTTTCTATCTGGCTCTGCAAACACATCAATCTGTGCCTAGGGCTAGATAACACCAGGCATTTCATTGGCCTCACAGGCTTGCAGCTTGCCTGTGAAAGCTGGCCAAGTGAAAAACAGCCAATAATGCCTTTTTTTGATTGGCTTAAGCCAGTATTTTTAGCATTTCTATTTAAACAAGAGCTCAAAAATCAGAGCAGGTAATCGCAAGTTTCAGTATCGAGTATGTTATTATAGCCCCACTATAAACCCATAGAGATTTGGGGAACAAAGTTATAACGAATTCTGTGCCAAAGCTGGAAGAAGGAGTCCTGAGCTTGTCTTTAGGAAAGAGTAAGCTGGGCACTGCTTTAAAAAAACCCCAGCAACTAGCATGGAACAAATTAAAAAGGGAAGCAGCAAACTCCTCTGGGATTCCATAATAATTTAAACATTCCTCTGGGACATCTGAAGTTTGGAGGAAAAGAGAGGGAGGGGGGGAAGGGGGGGATGTAAAAAAAAAGTCTCTAACTTACAAGGAATGTTAACAATAAAAAGAGACCCATACGGGTGTGCCATACCCCGCATTAGTCAGGAAGCAGATGTGTGCATCTGCGGCCTCAACTTTTTCCCCTTGTTTTCTCTCCTGTTTCCTTCCTCTCTCTCCCTCCTCTCCCTCACTTTTACAGCGCTTACACCTGCATGATAGAAGGAGCAGTGAGGGAGCTGCAAAGCTCAAAGCATTTGGTGTGTTAAGTCAGAGCAGAGAACAATAGCACCATAAATCAATTTTGGAGGGAGGGCAAGGGTGGGGGGTTGAGGGGGCTAATCCAAAAATAAACCATGTGTGAGTTTTATTTAGCTCTGTTGTTGCTGAAGGGAGTTCACAACACAGTAGAAATAACGCAGTTTGCGGGGGGCTGTTGCTTCTTTCTCTCCCCTCTCCAGCATTGTCACCTGTGGGTCATACACCTGGCATTGTCCCTTTCCCTTCTGTGTTGCTTGAACCCCTTGGAGGAGCCACTGGGAGATGTCAAGGCATCCTGGTAGCAAGAGGAATTTTCTACTTTGGTCCAGACCGGCATTTAGCTGACTACTTACCATGAAAATAGCTTTGTCTCCACTTAAGGAGGTAGGTCATCTGCTGAAAGGCCTAAAAAAGACAGTGGGAGCCAGGAACCTGAATCCCTTTTGCCTGTGAGATTTTGATACACTCTTGGCTTGCAGCTTGGGCAGGAGGTAACCAGCATTGCCAGCACGCAAGCATGCATGCACGTGTGCCTGTGTATGGGGGGAGAAGCTGAGGGATCTTCTCAGCCTTTAACACCAAATTGAAGAACGCTATGTTTTGGTTTATTAATGTAAGAAAAAGGGAAGAAATAAAAAACCCCAACTGCCCAAAGCCCAAGTGTCACATAAGGAGCCTCGAGGCAACTTTCATCGTGTTTTTATTGTGCTTTCCTTCATCTCCCTGGGCTCGCCTGTTTGTGAGAGCAGATTGTATTTAGATGATGTATTTAACAGATCAACAGGAAGATGCTTCCCCACCACCATTGGATTCCTTACCCCATAACTGAGCCCAACAACAGCAATAACAAAAAGATCCTATTTGTTCTTTAAAAATACAGCTCTGCAGCACACTGTCATTTTTCCCTCATGCTAATTATAAAAAAAAGCCATTTAGCCTCACTACTCATCTCTGAAGGGACTGGAGATAAGCACTGGTTTGATCCCTAAAAGATGTCCCAAGCCCTCAGAAGCATGAAATCTCAATTTCAGCTTCAGAAGACTGCATGTTGGCCCCAAGAAGAAAAAAAAAAATTTAAAAAGCCTCCTCCTGGAGGATATAACAATGCTGATACTTTCCCGGTCAGGTATTTTGTCTGAAAACTAAATGCAGCAGAGTAATCCATCCCCAAGTTACCTAGCCCCACCTTGTTTCTGTGTCTGGTGTGTGCAGCATGCATCCTGGGGCTCGGCAGCCACTATTCAGCTCTCCCTACAGAGGCTGGCTGTGGATGTCCATGCAGATTATTTTTCCTTTTCCTCTCATTAAGAAATGATGATGAATACATGAAAACCATTCCCACTCAAATTGGGTTTTTTATGTTGTGTATCTCATGAGGGAGGGAAAACAAGAGCAGTAGCTGTAACCTTGTAGGTAGACTGTTCTTCACATTTTGCCGTCTTAAATCTCTTATGATGTTTATAAAGTTGTGGACCAACAGCTTTTGAACCAGACCTATGGAATAATAGAATCATAGCATCATAGAATACTTTGGGTTGGAAGAGACCTTTAGGATCGTAAAGTCCAACCGTTAACCTAGCACTGCCTGGTCACCATTAAACCATGTCCCTCAGCACCATATCTCCACAGCTTTGAAATCCCTCCAGGGATGGTGACTTCACCACTAAACTTCCCCTGCCACAACTTGAGGCTGTTTACTCTTGTCTTTGGGAGAAGATACCAACCCGCACCTTGTTACACCCTCCTTCCGGGGAGTTGTCAAAAGCGAGAAGGTCTCCCCTGAGCCTTCTTTACTGCAGTCTGAATAATCCCAGGTCCCTCAGCCACTCCTCACAAGACTTGTCCTCTAGACCCCTCACCAGCTTCGTCGCTCTTCTGTGGACAAGGTAAACAATGCCTCGGGCTTCTCTTTCAGAAAGCTCAATCAGTTGCAAAGGAGTTTTGGAGCATTACCTTGATTTTGCAGATAGGAAAAGGGAGTTACAGAGGTAGGGAGTAGAGAGTGCAAAGAAAGCTGTCTGGAACCAGAACCAAGGTCTTCCCAGCTCTGATGCTGGGAAGCATTGCAAAACAAGTCACATCTTGGAGGAGTTAAATGAGCCTCCAAATGGCCCAAGGTAAGATCCTTTGTCATTAAATCCCAGCAGGGACTGTATGGGTAGCAGCAGTGCTCTTCCCCTATCACAAGATGTCAAGTGGAAGGGAGTTGAGGTGGCCATGGGTGCAGCATAACTTGCCTGTGTCCAAGTGGTTCATTTTTAGCTCACGCTGGTAAGGGATCCTATAGGTTGATGTTTTTCAAATATACTGTTTCATTTCCAATGTAGTCTCCATGATCTGATGGAGCTGGGGTAAAGCAAGGAGCTTTTTTTTCTGCATAAGGTAAAGGAAAAACACTTCCATGGTGATTGCTTTTTAAGGCTACATCGGCACAGAAATGGGTTGATCTGGATGGACTGCAAGACATGGGCAGAAATTTTTGCTAGACTTTCAAAGGTATGGGTTGCCTCAGCTTGGTAGATAAAGCTTCAGAGGAGATGGAGGGGTATGGCACATTCAGAAGGCCAGACAAGGCTGTATAAGAGCAACCTTTCTTGTATGGATTAGACAGTCCAGATGTGTACTACCCTGTGTTTTTTAACAGAAAGACTGTTATTCAAGTATGAATAGGAAGATAAGGAACTGGGGATACTTAGGTCTATTTTGGGCAGTTACACGTAGTATTGGACAGTTCTGGCTTTGGAAGATTTCCCCAACAGGTGTTTGTCCTGCTTTGAGCCCAGCTGTATCAGAGGCTTGGCTGAAGCTCACCAACAAATGACTTCACCTAAGTTAACGTTTCATCCAAGATCTGATCACCCCAGCTTGCTTGCTCCTTAGCTTTCCAGCTAGAAAGCTTTGCCTTCACTTTTTAAAGTAAGGAGCACCAGATAAGCCACTAAGTAGAAGTATTTTCATTGTTGTATATGTGGGAGTTGGTAGATTTGGTATCACCCACTCCTCTTTGTCCCAAGGGTGCTTGACCAAGGAGCTGACCATAAGTCCACCTACCTCATCTCCCTCTTGGTGAACCGCTGTGCACCTTCTGCTCCACCACATGCTCAATTTCCCCTACCTTTGCTTTGCTAAGGAGTTCTTCTCCTTCCAGCCATCACCTTGGCTCACCCTCTGATGCTCTGTCCCAAACCAGCTGTTCCTCCTGAGGTACCACAACCCTGCTCCAGGATGTGTCTCACCACTTGCTGCTCCTGGTAAACACACGCTGGTGACAGCTCTTGTTCCTTTGTGCTCAGCACAAACTGCAACAAGCAGTTGATGGAAAATTGCAGACAAGTGCAGGATGTCACAGAAGTTAGCTTCGATGATATTTTGAATGTGAAATAAAGGGTATGTCCAGAGAGAAAAACAGATGTCCATCTGCCTGAGTCTGAGTAAACAGTCGCCAAGGCAGAAAAACATGCCACCAGCTTGCAGCACAATTGAACCTCCTTAACCTCAAAAAAAGACACACCCAAGGATGCCAAAAACCCCAAGGAGAGTTCTGAAGCTCCAGCAATTGTGCCAGTAGTGGGCGTGTAGCATCTCAAGGCAATACAGTGGTCTGTGAAATGAGGAGAGCGCAGCCCCAGTGATGACTGCGATGATGAACATGGTGTCAGACAGTGCGAGCCCGCCTTCTGCCGAGACAAAAGCATTGGAATTTCCAGGCACGTTCGTCCCGTGTGAAGGTAATCACCTGCAATAAATAAACTCGCATCGTTATTTTTTAAATAGTGAGCAGGTTATGATGTATGAGGTGCCAACTGTCACTGCAGTCGTGGCTCAAGTGTTGGAAATGCCATTATGGAAGTGCTCGTAAAAGTTTGGCAGGGTTGGAAAATGCTGCCTGCTGTTGCTGTCTGCCTTCAAAGTCCCCTCGTTTTGCACGCTGGACCTCTTCTGCTGTAAAAATGTGTCAAGAAATAAATGCCTTGATGACTGAATAGGAAGAACACTGTTGGTAAACCCAGAAATCTTGGCTACAGGAGATGTAGATGTGCACAGTCCCCATCGGCTACAGACGCTCACAGGAGCTGAACCAGCAGCTTCCAAAGGTGGATAAACCATAAACTGCAGATGCAGACCTGAGAAAGGAATAGCCCTGTAAATGTATGCCCGAAGTGGAGAAACCAGGGGAATGAATCCTTGTGCTCAGGTCCTTGGACGAAGTTTCAGCAGCGCAGCTCCACTCTGTTCTCCCACCCCAGGCATCTCTCCAAGTGCTGTGAGCCAGAGTATAGTCCCTACATCTCCTCCACCAGCATTCATGGGGCTTGTGCTCAGCACAACACCAGTCTCTGGAAGCATCACAGGGCTGTGCAGAGTCAGTCCAAGCTCTCCTGCCTGCCTGAACAAGCAGGGGGTCATTGCCTGCACCTTACTTTGCCAGCAGGACTAGGGAAGTGATTGTGCCCTTGCAATCAACACTGGGTAGGCTGCATCTTGAATCCTGGGCTCAAATTTGGGCCCCTCACTCCCAGAAGGACATTGAGGGTCTGGAGCATGTCCAGAGAAGGGCAACAAAACTGGTGAAGGGTCTAGAGCACAAGTCTTGTGAGGAGTGGCTGAGGGACCTGGGGTTGTTCAGCCTGGAGAAAAGAAAGCTCAGGGGAGACCTTCTTGCTTGCTACAACTCCCTGAAAGGAGGTGGGAGTAAGGCAGGAGTCAGTCTCTTCTCCAAAGGAGCAAGCAATAGGACAAGAGGAAACAGCCTCAAATTGTGGCAAGGGGAGGTTTAGATTGGCTATTAGGAAAAACTTCTATACTGAAAGGGTTGTCAAGGCCTGTCCCAGTCTCCCAGGGGCAGTGGTGGAGTCCTCATCCCTGGAGGGGTTTCAAAGATAGATTGGTGTGGTGTTGAGGGACATGGTTTAGTGGTGGGACTGGCAGTGCTGGGTTAATGGTGGACTTAATGATCTTAAAGATCTTTTCCAACTGAAATGATTCTGATTCTATGATCGCTGCACCATGACTCAAAACAAAGCCCAGGTTTTTTGTTGCTGGGTCAGACAGCATGCAAAGCTCCCTCATAATCATCAGTACACCTGGGTCTGTAGCTCCTTTTTCAGCTTCTGTTTTGAGTTTTGGAGGACCTCAGTGCGATCCCAATTCTGCCAGCAGCAACAGCGACTGTCCCATTAACAGGCACAGTTTTACAGGTCCACTCATGTGAATAACACAGTAAGAAAAGGGTCCCTGGGTGTTTTTCAGGCTGCTTTAAATCATGCTTCTGAAGCCAAATGATCCCTGAAATTGCATATTATAAGCCCAGCTTTCAGAGGTTTTTGGTTTGTTTATCTCTAAGTGCAGGTCCAGCATCTTGTCTCTCAGACTGGCCGTTGCCTGTTTAATCAAGTGAGTGCCTTTTCTACCTCACCAGCCAATCTGAGCCTCCAAAACATGCCATTCAAATGTCTGATTATGACCCTCGTGGCTGAATTCTGGGCTCCCAGTTCAAACGTGAAATACTGTCTATAAAACTTTTTATATCATCTCCAGTAATATTAGAATCACATTCCCTTGACCATCCTTAGGAAAAACAGTTCTTGACACACTACTGGGATAAAAGAAGGGGAACACATGGTATCAGTAAAAATGAAGTTAACATACCATTCCAAGCAATAACATTACACTATATAGTGTAGCAACAAGCCAAGAAGTAATAATTATTGCGAGTAAGTGGAATCAAGAATTGCCCCCAGTGTTGCATTACGCTCCTTGCAGTGGAAGAACCTCAGTCACACGGTATATAACAACCAGTCCCACTGTCGATATAAAAAGGTCAAGACAACCTTATTTAAAATCTCTCTTTTCCCTGTTAAGCAGAATGCAGCAGTGATTTGTGCCAGGGCTGCTGAGTGATTTCAAATGTGGCCATGAGGTCAAAATCAATGGGTTTCTCATGGTGTTTTCTTGTGATGGCAGTCCCTGTTGGCTGGCTGAGGGCCTCATCTCAGGTGCTTTTGCTTCTGCCCTGTGTACCCCAGGAACCTGTCCTGCTCCTCTGCTGGCTTCCTCCACCAGGACCAGCTTGTGGAGCAAGGAGATGAGTGTCACCATGCCCTTCAAGAAAGGATGCTGCTCTTCGCTGCAGTTCAGGAAGATTAAGTCAGCAGAGGATATGGGACTCAAGGTGGGAACCAGAAACACTTGACCTTCTCTCCTGGCATGCAGCAGTGAGCAGGTAGGCATCTGTGTTGACCCTTTCCTAGCACCATCTACCCAGTTTCCCCAGTTCCTCCCTCACCCTTTGGACTTGCATGGAAGAACTCCCATCCTCAGCTGGCCACTCTGCAGACCACTTGCCCATCTCCATGCAAAGTAGGCCAACAAGCCTCTCTGTGAGTGCCCAGAGCCTGGGATAGAGAGCCCTGCCCCACCACGGCAGGGTGATTCAGACATCCCCCTCTTTCCCACTCTCCCCTGCCATGAGTCATGAGTTCCCCTAAGCCTCTGAGTTGCGAAAGGGGAGGAACCTACTGTGCTGTCCCGTTCTCCAGTAGAACTTCCCTCCAGGGGATGAAACAGGGAGCTTGTGCTTCACCCCTGCTCTCCAGGTCCCTAAAACACCCTCTTCCTTCATAGCCATGATGGATAACAGAAGTTTCTCCTCCTCTCACCTGCTCGCATCCATCTTTTGCTCTAATTTACCCCTTTTCAAGCTCCAATTATGTTTTTTTTCTCCTTGAAAAAGAAGAGTGGGTTTGAGTGGTGGGTGGCTGGGGGAAGCCGACACGCATGCCAGGAATGTAGGGTAGGGTTTTGCAGGGTAGGGTTTTGCAGGGTACAGCTTCAACCCCTTGGCAACTCCACTCCTCCCTCCTCCATCACCCCCCTCCTGATTTGAGCCATGAAAAACAACTTCCTGTCAATAAACACGAACAAAAGCTTGGATGCATCTTCAAAGTGATGAGTTATGTTGAAAATATGTTTCAGAGCACTTTGAATGTTCCTGTAAACTGGAGGGAAATAATTGTTCACGGCACTTTGGCATTCAAGGAGAATTTATAAATAACCACTGCAGGTCTATGTGAGTTAGTTTTGCCACCAAAAAAAATAAAACGGAACGAGAAGGGAGAGGAAGAAGAGAGGAGAAAGGCCTGAGAGGGGAAAGAAATAAAAAACAGGTTTGAAACCTGGGGAATGGCATGAATCTTGAAAGTTTAAAATTATCTGGTGAAAGCAGCATCACCCCTGTGTCCAGCGTGACCTTGATCGGCCTTTGGGAGAGTGTCTTCTCCTGGCACCTGGCCATGAGGCTGGTGGAGCAGGGCATGGATGCTGATGCCAGCGTGTGCACTACTATTGTTGCACAGAACATGGTAGAAGGAAGCAAGCATACGGTTCCCATTGGTTTCCAAAAGTGAAAACATGTGCTGGAATCCCAGCCAGACATGCTTCTTGTTATTTTAATGAGAAATTCCATAATTAGTGGCAAAAAATAAAAAAGAAGCTACATGGCAAGTGAAAGAAAACCCCTCTCTCTCCTCTCCGGCATATGATAGACGCATCAAAGAGATGTGGTGTTTTTACAAACATACATTACTTGACAGGCTATGATGTTCCTTAATCTGTTTGCTTGGGGGAATTAAAAAGAAACATTAAAAAAAAAAAAAAAAGGCAACCAAATAAAAATGACAGATTTTTTTGCTTAAGCGGTCCTTGTCTTAAATGGGCAATGCGCTTCCCACCTGTAATTCATTTGTCAGCAGTTAAACATCATTACAACATTAACAGCCAATCTGAAGGCAGAAAAGCTGGGCTTTGTATGGCTATAAACTATAGGACATCAAACTGTACTTTATGGAGTCGGGGCCGGCCAGAATTGACCCCTTCGAAACTTTTACAATTCTCTGCATTCTTCTGATTATAGTAAAGATTTATTTGAACTTTGATATATATAAGTATAAAAAAAAAAAAACCCAACAAAAAAACCACCATAAAAAACGCATTTTATTAAAAACATTTCATCCCAGTTCTTTAGTGAAAGAAGAGAGAAAAGAAATACCACAAGACATCCTAAGCTGGTGTATTTTATTCATCTTGCAAAGCGTCCGTGGATGGATTTGCTTGGGTTCGTGTTCAGAAATAAACATGCAGTTTTGCATTACATCCCATTTACACACTTTGCTCTCCAAACATGTTTGACATCTAATTGCACAACTCCTTGGCTAGCTGGTGTAACTAGGAAAGTTGTAAGGGGTTTGCTGAAAGCCAGCTTTTTGGAGGAGAAAAGGTGCTCTGGGGACCAAGTGCTGATGGATGCCCTCTCTCACCTACTCCCCATTTGCCATTTCCCTAGAGCATCCCTAGGCACTACCGGGGAATGAGTTTTGCAATTCACGTCTTCTGTTCTCAGAAAAAAAATCCTCTGAAAATCTCATTGATCATTTCTCAAAGTCTCATCTCTCTGTGAAGAACAGGGGGCTAGTAACCATGCACCATTTTCCAGGCAGCGGCAGAGCAAGCATGGGAAAGATATTAAGGTGGTGCTGTGAGTTGCGGTGTGCAATCAGGGAATAGGGAAACACCTTAGGTTTTTCTCCTCTTTTTCAGGACCCTCATGTGATGCTGTTGTGCCTGGCTCAGAGCAGATGGCTGCATTTCAGCGCTCAGCCTCGGACCCATGTAGTAGAGAAAAATGTCTCGATGCTGTGCAAGTCCTACTTCACCTGCTAGGCAGCAATGCTTCCCAAAGAGGGTGACAGTTTCTAGTAATAGAAAAAAAATGGGATTTTACACACTCACAAGCACATACACACCTGTAATGTATTTATACACACACATGCAGCCTTTCAGTACTTAAAGGGGGCCTATAAAATGGGGACAGTCTTTTTATCAGGGCCTGTCGTGACAAGACTAGGGGTGATGGTTTTAAACTAAAAGAGGAAGATTTAGACTAGAGAGAAGGAGGACATTTTTGACACTGAGGGTGGTGAGACACTGGCCCGTGTTTCCCTGTGAGGTGGTAGAAGCCCCATCCTTGGCAACGTTGAGGGTGAGGTTAGACAAGGCTCTGAGCAATCTCCTCTTGTTACAGATGCCCCTGCTTACTGCAGGGGTGTTGGACTAGATGACCTTTAAAGGTTACTTCTAGACCCAAACTTCTATGATTCTATGATTCTTTTTTGTAGAAATACAAGTACAAGAAAAGGGATGGGGAGGGGGTATCAGTGATTGGCGGAATCCTATTTGAGGTATGGCATGGTCTCAGGCTTATGATGTCCAAGGATGGACACCATGTTATGGTCTGCAGTGGATTTTGGGAAACATCCTCTGAGCAGGGAGCTTGACTTAATGACAGACATAAGAGGCATCTGAGTCATAATTCCTGGGAAGCCATCATATCGGAATAATGGGCTTTTTGGAGGTTGTACACAGTGAAGAAGTGCTGATCAGAAAGATTTTTTCCAAGGAAAGTTGTCACTTCCACAGATTTGATGTTTCCCATGGGGAAGAAATGTGATTGTGCTGAAAAACTGCAGTGTTCTTTTTTTTTTTTTTTTTTTTTTCCCAATTTTATTTTGAAGGGTGGGGGGAGACAAACCTGAAATGAAACACTTCATTTTGGTCAGTTTGACCTGATTGAGAAATATTTCATTCTTTTGATTGGATTGGTTTCAAATCAATTTGGAATATGCTTCCACTTCCCTCAGGGAAAAGCACAGCTCTGGCTCTTTATTTTGGCTTTGTTCTCAGGAGGACCTCAATGCCCAGGAGGGAGACCAACTTTTGTGCTGGCTGAGTCTATGGCAACAGTGTTAACCAAGGGGCACAGTTGCATGGTCCAAAGCAGAGCATTCAACAATTGTAAGATATAAGATAGCCCAGCTAGCCCATATTTCCTCTGAAGCTAGTCATGGGGGCTACGCAAAGGAGAATAATAAAGAGAGAGCAATGATATTGAGGTCTTTCTCCCTCTTTTCTCTCTCCTGCCAGCCACCAGCTAGATAGAGGTCATGTGCTCTCTTCATACAATAAGGCATGCAGGGAAATTAAGATTAATAAGGTAATGACTTAACAGCATTTTTCATTTGTTTCAGCTCCTGTTCTCATCTTCAGCATTTCAAACCACCTACACGATGCATTGTTCCTGGCATTTCTATATAATACAATTTATTTATTTTTTTTCCCAGACAATAGCCCTGGAACCTTATTTGGAGTTTCAACTTTTGGTGCCATTTCAAAGTGCAGAGAAAATGTTGAAATGTCAGACATTCCCCATCGACAGAAGCTCAAGAGTGTTCTTTCCCTCCAGCTAAGGTCTGGGTGTGGCACTTCGTAGCTGAGATAGAGAAGACAAAGAAAAGCCGGGATGAGCCAGTAGTTGCTGATGTTTCAGTGCTGAAGAGCTCAGTGATCACTACTTTGATTGGTAGGTCTTTTTTTTGTTTGTTTTTATTTGGTCAGTTCCCTCTAAATTTCTTTAATGGTTTTCTTTCAAGTGTCTCTGTTCTCCTCAGTAAAATTTAAAGCATAGATCAAATGGAACAGGTTGTCTTACATTCACATTTCTTTAAAAAGAACTGGTGTGTTCTGAAATGGAAATGTCTTGCCCTAAAAATGCTGAAACCCAACCTGTTATCAAAAGCACTGTTCTCCTGGGGCTTTTTTTGAAGTCCAAACAGCTGAGAGGATGCTACAAATGGTGCTGGCTAAAACAAAACATGTTATGTTCTAGCAAAAGAACTTAACAAAAGAGAGAGTCAGGTTTTATTGTGAATGAATAGGGGAATGTAGCCTCTTAGGCAGCTTCTGCAAAGTGCAGTACAGTAACACAGTGGAAAAGATGGTTTCTCTACCTAAGCATCTAGGACACGCTTTCTGTGTGTATTTTACAAAACTTCTGTATTGCCAGCATAGGGGTCAAAGAGGTAACTTGAGAATCATAGAACGGATGGTTGGAAGGGACCTTAAAGATCATCTAGTTCCAATCCCTCTACCCTAGGCAGGGACACCTCCCACTAGACCAAGTTGTGCAAGTCTGCATCCAACCTGGTCTTGAACACATCCAGGGATGGAGCATCCACTCAATGACTTTTCTAGATGAAGTAACAGTGTATGCTCCTGGTCTGCTTCTGCTTCATCTCAGAGAAGGCATTGCTCTCCCACAGCAGGCAAGATAACTCCTGTAGATGTATCTGGACTTTGCAATAATCCCCCCAAAACGGTACAGCACACCTAGTTTCAGCCTTTGTTCTGAACCTTGTTGCTGAACTTTGGCAAATCTTTCTGCAAACCAGGTTCAAATGTAGAGTAACCTCTGTAAGGAAAGATTTATTGCTTTGAACAGAAACCAGGCAGCATTTCATCGTTTTGGAGCCCCTGAGCTGCCCACTCTGGGCTGGGTTTACTGTGGGATTTTGGTGTTGTAGACCCACAGGATTGTGCAGGCTGGAAGGGACCTCCAGATGTCATGTGCTCTGGTTTCCCCACCCAAAGTCTCAGATATAATTTCTCTAGAGGCACCAGAGTTCTCCTTTGGCTAGAGTCCCCCTCCTTCTTTCTGACACTCTGTTTTTGACAGACTTTCTTCTTTCCTCTCTTTTTTAATGTTCTTACCAGTTGTGCAACAAATTGCTTCTAAAATACTGAGGTTTTTTAATGTGTTCTGTAAGCTGGATTGAAGCCTTGATGACTATGATGCGTATAAAAAAACAGAGGACACAAGGAGTAACAACTTTTGTTGCCATAACAAAAGATGATCCAATACCTTGAGATCTAAAAATAGTTTCTACCTATTAACCTCTCCATGGTATCTATTCAAGGATTGCTACTAATATCTTTTTTAAACATCATCAATAAAAAGGAAGGAGGAATGAATTCATGCTACAGAAAACAGAGGTTTGGCCCAAGTGCCAGCTGGAGAAGTGAGCACACCAGGCAGGTTGAGAAGCTAGAAGGATGTTTTTACACTTAAATATCTGGGCTGAGACCTGGAGAGGATCAACTCAGTCCTTGGCTTTGCCCCATGCTCCTCATGTGGCATCGGACTTACCGTTTTTGTTTTTGATTCCTCCTGAGCTCTTTCTCTTGTTGATGTTTAGCAGAAGGCTGAGGGCATCTCTGTGCATAGGACCATTCCCAAAATACTCTTCCAAAGTGTAGTCTTGCTTCAGTCTTCTTGGTCTCAGAAAAAAAATCCAAGGAAACACTCTTTAAGGCCTCTGACCTCTGCAGTGCTCACCAACCTTTCTCAGTATCTGGGAAAGAGTTGAGAGTTTTTCTGCAGAAGTGAGAACAGACCCCAAGTTACCATGCTGTGTTCCTACTCAGCAGCTGGTGTTTGGTGGGCTTCTTGTTTTCCCTCTGACAAAATGCACAGAGTTGGGAAGGAAAGGTGGATGAAAGTTTCCATTTTGGAATAGGGCTGCCTACATCTGAACTTCTCCCAGTCTGTGCTGACTTAGAGTTTGCTGGCCTGGAGCCCCATGAGAAATAGATCGAATGGCTGCCAAGGCATTGACAGCTTCAACTCCTTCCCTGGGCAGAAGGACTGATAATTGCTTTCTCCTAATGATGTCTGCAGGCTACAGAGCTCTTGAGAAGTTGCTTTGGAAGAGGCCACAGCTCCATCCCCCTTCTTTAAACACACAGAGCAATTGGCAGAAGTGTTACTGGCCTAAAGTAATCACTGTCAACAGCAGTGTGCATTTGAAACCCCACCCCAGCTTACTCAGCTGCCCAGGTGAACCTTAGGTCTTGGTGCAGGCACACAAAATCCACATATTCAGCCACTGAACTGACAAAGACGTGGGCTTATGGGTCCCCAAAAGGTAACTGGAGCACCCTCTTCCATACCAGAGCACATAGAGCAGGGCTGGAGTCTTTGCCCACTCAGTTTGGATCTATCTGCTAAAGATCTCATCAATTCCTATTTCTGAAGTTCATACCAGAGCACAGCCAACCCCCAGCCTCTGGAAAGTACAGTTTATTTGGAGAGCAAAAGGGTCTTTGGATCTGCAACTGCTATAAACTCACAGGAGATTTGTTTTTTTAACAATAAGTGGGAAATTCTCATTAATTTTGCCTTCCAGTTTCTGAGCTTTTGGGGTATCCCAACGTCTGCCTCTGTGAAGATTAGAAATCCTGTTTCTGTGAAGACTGGGATTGTTGCCCAGCAATAAAAGACAGAGGTTATTTTTAGTGGAGTGCTGAACTTAACCAAGGTTGCAAGAAAATGGAAATATATGAGAAATATTGTTCAAACAGTTGTTACGGGAAACCACTTGAAAATGCGTGCTACCTGTTCTCATTTCCTAGGTCTGCATATCCATGGTCTCCTTAGCTTTAAGTGCTCTGGATGTAGTGCCTGTTCGTGTGGAGTTGGTGGGTATTACCTTGCCCATGAATTTTCCCACTGCAAGCAAGGACCATCAAGAAGGTCAAAGAAACACCAGTCTCCAGTGTTGATCTCTCCCTTCCCCCTCCCTGGGAAGGACTCTCAGACCTCTCTGATCTGCTTCCAAGAGACGCTATGCTCAGCTGATGGATGCTTAATAGATTCATGAAAGAGAAGAGCACTCCTAATACCTTGGGTTGCTGCAGTTTCTGTTCGTCCATCATGTTCTGCATAGCATTTTAAATAGAATTAGTCCTACTGCAGTTGAAATTTCTACTTTTTTCCTTAAAATGAAAGCTCTGATTTTACTGTTTTGAATGAAACTGCATATAGATTTCTAGCTCTGTTGAGGTAAAAGGAGATGACAAATTTCAAATGGCAGAGTACAGGCTGGAGATCAAACACTAAGAGGAGGTTCTCCTTGTTGGGTTCACTTAAGCAGGGCCTTGAAAGCTGTTCCCGGAGCACACTGCATCCCTGTCAGCTACCAACAGTTGATACTCGGGCACGTGCAAGCAATCGCTGTTATACCATAAAGAACCAGGAGGTCACCTGAGAGGTGCAAGAAGGCTCTAGGCAGGCCACAACTGCTGAGACTGGAAAATCCACATCCCGTCTTCCACTGGCATAAGATAGGAAGGACCTGTGCCACGGAGTCTCACTTCTGCTCCAGCAGGAAGAGCCGCTCAGGTAGGACTGCAAGAAGCTAGAAGATGTTAGAGGCACATCTACAGCATCCTGGGCTTTGGCCCTGCTGTATGAGTTTGCTAAATCTTCAAGGTCTGCCAAGAAATAGCTGCCTTCATCCTTTCTCTGTTTATTAAGTTCTCCTCGGCATCTCCTCTTAACAGCTATAATGATGAGAATCTGCCTTTGGACTACTGTTATGTGTTTCTTCTACACTGAGAGTATCTCAGCAGAGATGGGAATTGGGCTGCTCTGAGCTTCCTTCACTGAAAATGAAACCGATGTCATTGGGTAACACTGCCCTGTAACATAGTCCAGTTGAATTTCCCTGTTTGGAGACAACAGGGAACACTTAAACTAGATGTAGCATAGTTTGCATGCTCATGAGATGTGCATTCCAGCAGGCAATGCTGGCCTAGAGTGTAACCCAGGGAAGCAGAAGGTTGCCTAGTTTGGGTGTTCAAAAACTACTATGTCACTTCCCCTGTGGTTTGATTCTGTGTTGGCTGTGGCTTTTCTTGTTGAAGAGTTATATTGTGTGGAACCAACTCTGCATCCCTCCAGCAATGATGTGGACATGTCATGAAGACAGTTTGCCTGACACTTCTGCCCTCCTTCTTTCTGGGAACCCCACAGATCTGGTGCAAAGCAGCCCGGTCAGTGGAAATCTCAACCACTCTGACATTCACTCCAGAGACGCAAACCACATCTATGTCTATCCACAGCTCTTTCCAGAACTCCTGGATTCCACTTTTGGAAAAAAAGAACAGTTTGGGTTTTTTTAGTGACATCAGAAAACTTCCAATGTGCCAGTGAGTGGAAGTGAGTCCTCTCAAGACCAGTGTTGTCCCTGGATTCCCCTTTCGCCAAACATCATCTGGTACAAGGACACCAAGAGATCTCTATGGTAGAAGTGATGACCACATTGCAGCAGGCTTCTCCCGCTTATCTTCAAGCCAAATTTTGGTCCAATGTATTAAGTGCCGTGGCATGGAATAATGTCTACTTGGGAAAACTGGGCAATTGTTGGCTGGAGAAAAGAAAAATATCTTTCAGATATTTTATAATCCGAAAAACATGGTTCTTAAATGAGTTTTTTTCCAAGCACATTAGTGCTACAGCCATTAATAATCAGAGAACTCGAAGAAAAAAAAAGAGCTGGAAAAGAGTTGAAAGGGAAAATCTATTAATTTTTTTTTTTTTTTTAAAAAGCAATTTCCCAAAAATATATATGGTTTCATTTCCAAATTTGTTGGGCTGGGGTTTTTTTGAGTTATTTTTTGCTGTAACTAAAACTTTCAGTGACCTAATAGTCCTTTTAAAAGACAGCTGCATGGAATAAAAATGGGCCTTTTTGTTCCTCTTGCATTGTTCCTAACAGCAGGACCCCTTCTTCCTTCTCCTGATTGAATGCTTCCCAGAGTGTCTAGACATGTCGCCACCACCGCTGAGTAGCTGAGAGATACCAGGACTCATCCGAGCTGCTGTAAAGGACAGTTATCTTTCTTTTCCTCCTCCTCAGCCTAAGACTTGGGTGAAAATCCAAGCAATGAGATTCCTAAAAATAAGCTTCTGTGTTGTTAATTTTTAGGTTGCACTGGGGTCATATTTTCCACCCTTTCTTTTTCAGCAGCAGGAAGCTGAGATTTCTGTAGAAGAACAGGGATTTCTTAGCAGGGCTTTAGTTGGCAGCACCAAATTCTTCATGCCTGATGACCACAGAACAGAAGTGTTCAGGGTAAACTGGCTCACACCTCCCCAGCTGCTCCTCTCCCCTCCACCTCATGAGCTGAAATCAAGCCTGGGATAGCTTTGCCTGCCTTCTAGGGAGGCTCCAGGTACATGTACCTGGCCTGATGCTCTGGATGTTTCCAACATTTACCCTGTGTGAGATGTTTCACTCCAGCTTCTACCACTTTTTCCTACTTCCACTCTCACCTTGCAGCATTTGGTAGCAGTCGCTTTTTGGTGAGAAACGTGCCGTGAAGCTCATCACTATGAGGGTGGTGAGGCACTGGAAGAGCTTGCCCAGGAAAGTTCTGAATGTTCCATCACTGGATGTGTTCAAGACCAGGTTGGATGGTGCTTGGAGCAACCTGGTCTAGTGGGAGGGGTTCCTGCCTATGTCAGAGGGGTTGGAATGAGATGATCTTTACAGTTCCTTTGAACATTCTATGATTCAATGATAATTCCTGGCCTCAGGCTGTCTCTGGTCAGGACAAACTGCTGGTCCAGTTCCCTCTTTCATGCCAAATGAGCATGAGCACATCCATCCCTCAGTGCCTAGCTCATCTCCAGTCACACCCTTGGATCCCAATGATCCCATGTGCTGGGGGCAGGAACCATCTTGCTGACAATTCAGAGAGCACTTGAGACAATAGGAGCACTACCCAAATAACAAATCACCACGCTAATAATAGCCCTTACCCTTGCATCCCCCTGCAAGACACTCTAATTCTCTAGGACTTGGCCAGAGCTTCTAATCAGTCAGTTATATTCTATTTCTGTCCCGTGCAGAGGGATCTGGCTGGGTTTCCTGGGCTCAGACTGCAAACATGACTCATTCCCAGCTGATCATTTAGTGGCTTCAGCCAGGTGCTTCTGGGACTCAGTGTCCTCAGCCCTGCTGCTTTCCATAATGAATTGATGCTTCAGGGCCAGGAGGTGGAAAGGAAAGGGTGATGGGGAGCACACCCAGCCAGGGCTCTCCTCTGCTGTGAAATAAGTCTCTGTGAGGGCCTGAGAGAGTATTCTGGAGGTAAGGATAGGAAAAGAGGGGGTTGAAAGTCTCCAGGCTGGATTTCTGTGGGGCTGAGGAAAAGGTGGAGTCACAAAAACCTTGGGGAGATTTCTTGTGGGCCCATCTCTGCAAGAGCCAGAGGAAGGATGAAGTGGAGAAATTATATCCATGTCAGGGATGATGAGGCTGGCTGCAGATGAGGTGTAGGGTACACTATGGGAAGACACAGACAGATATCAAACTTATTCCCTTCCCCAGGCAGTGTGAGACTGTGACGTTGCAATGAACAGTTGGTTGTGAGCAGTAGCGCCTTTGCTTGTGTGAAGGGGAAATAGCATGCAGAGGTTGAGCCTGTTTACGTAAACCACTTTCTTGGTCAAAATTAGAGATGAAACGTGACCAAACCTTTGGAGGGATGGAGCTGGAAGAGGTGTCTTCCTGAATATCAGTCCTGGCAGTGTGGACTACTCAGCACGGTGTCCTGTGCAGATTTATGAAGGGGAAAGAATGACCAAAGCCCTAGAGGTGAGGCCTGACAGTGTGAAATATGTCCAGAGAAAGAACCTGCACCAATGTCCATGAGGCCACTGCACATACATGTTTTTCCTGACAGAGGCAGCATTAACATCCAGGGTCTTGTCTCCATCAGAGGGATGCTGCAAGTGCTGGCTCCTGCTGAGATGTGGTCATCTGGGCTTGGAAGGATACATCTGTGAGTATAAAAAGGGGGGGAGGGAAGCAGGGAGAGAGATCATGCACGGGGAGTTTGTGGCTCCAGCCCAGGATCTTTTGCCTTGGGAGAACATGGGAGCGAGGAAGGGTATTCTCCTTCCCATCCAAGCACTCAGCACACCACGATGGGATCCCAGCTGAACCGATGTCCGAGTGAGCTGTGCTTTCCAACACAGCCTGTTGCAGAGGAGCAGAAGGCTTTGAAACTCAGTCCAAGCAGCACCGCACCAGGCTCCAGCAGGATTGCAAAGCCAGGTACTCAGGCATGTTTTCCAAGCCCCGTGGTAATCCCTACCTCACGAAGGGCCATATGGCTCTTTTATATATCAGCTATCTAGTTAGAGGCACCACAGCTCCCATTGCACAGAGGATGGAAAATGGGGAAACCTTCCCTGACACCTCTCCAGGCTCAGCTCCCTCGCTTTTTTGCACTCAAAACAAGCACCACAGGTTACAGATGCCACTTGAGTGAGAAGGGGAGAGGAACAGAGGACAAGAACCATCCAAGAAACTGGTGCTCATGGAGGTTTGTAAAAGGCGAAGGTGGAGCGAAGCTGAAGGTGAACTGAGATCATAGTGGAGAGCTCAGGGCAGGGAGAGAATTGAAATGTGGTCCTAATTACTTGGTAACTATCCCACATTTCACAAGTCATTTTAATGGCCCAAATGGATTGCTTTCAAGCTCAGAGCTAATGCTGGAGCAATAGGGATAGAGTTCTCTCACAGGGGGACACATGGTGCCAGAAAGCCCACTCTGAGAAGACTATTGTTATCTAAAATGACATTAATACATCCTGTTATTCCCTCACGCCATATCATATGCAGGGAAGGGACCATGCTGTTAAAATGTCAGCATTCAGGCAGCGTCTCGGCAACAAGTGAGCACAGTAGCTAAGGCTAAGTGGTTGGTCCAACAGTCCTTGAAGCAATCCCCATTGCCCTGGGCAAATCCTGACCATTCAGATGGAGTCAGATGCTCCACTGGCGGGCATAGCCTGGAGCCACCCACCCGTACTGTGCTTCTAGGTGAACTGGAGAAGGGATGGGTGGTACTGGGTGTCGGTTAGCCACAAGCAAGTGGTTTCACAGAGTGACAGAACTGTGGAAGTTGGACTGGACCTCTAGAGATCATATCATCCAAGGCCTCTTCTAAAGCAGTGTCATGCACAGCAGGTTGTCCAGAATTGTGTTCAGTCTGGTTTGGAAACTCTCCAGAGAAGGAGACTCCACAGCCTCTCTGAGCAGCCTGGGCCAGGCTCTATCACACTCACAGGAAAGAAGTTTTTCCTCATGTCTAGGTAGAACTGTTCAGATGTTTGAGTTTGCACCCAGTACCCATTGTCCTGTGGCTGGGCACTGCTGACAAGAGTCTGACCCCACCCTTTTGACCCCTGCCTTTTAAATATTGACCAGCATTGAGAAGATCCCTTCTCAGTGTTCTCATTTCCAGGCTTAACAGCACCAGGTCTCTCAGCCTTTCCTCAGCATATCGATGCTCCAGTCCTCTCAGCGTCTTCGTAGACTCCACTCGACTCTCTCCAGTAGTTCCTTGCCTCTCTTGAACTCAAGAGACCAGAATGGGACACAATATTCCATATGCGGCCTCACCAGGGCAGAGAAGAGGGGGAGGAGAACTTCCCTCAACTTGCTGGTCAAGGTTTGGTCCAGGTTTTTTTTCTTCCACTGTAATGCTCCTCTAACCAGCACTAGGCAGCTCCATAGAGGATGGAAGCTTGCTTAGGCACTGGCAGACTATTGCCATGTCACCATAGCTTCTGGACAGATTACAGTAATTGGAAACAAGCTATGGAAAGCTTAAGAAATGGCAGCTGATGAAGCTCTCCAAGTGCTTTTAAAAAATGTAATATTTTTATTTTCCCTTTCCCTTATGTTTTATTGGGCTTTAAGTAAGGAGGTGAGAAATCAGGTAGATGTTGTCCCAACTTTGCTTGCCTAATGAGTGTCCTTGCTCTGATCTTGTGGCTTAGCTGCTAAGGAAATAAATCAGAAAAGGGAAAGGAAACACTATCTTTGGGTTTTCCTCTGCTAATTACAGGGGGGGGGGATTCCCAGAAAATCACCCTTGTTTATTATGCACAGCACTGGTGTATGGGAAAGTGATTAAAGGTGTGACAATATTTACAGCTTGGATACCTGGCTTGCTCTGTAGAAAGAGATTGTAGGGGTTTTTTTTCGAGCAGGACCCCAAACTGTTTGCCCCTCTCATTGCCTTAGTTTCTCACAAGAAAGTTCATCTTTGGTATGACTCTGCAGGAGAGAAGGATTTGGCCCCGGAAGGCTCCAGGCCAGAGTTGCTCTTCCAATGCAGTAACTGGAAGATCAAGCCTCATTACCAGTTGGAAGCTTGTTCAATGAAGTTGATGGTTCTGTGTTCTGCTCTAATGTGAATACTTAAGGTACTGTCAGTGCAGATGACCTCATATCCACCTCCCCACTCCCTGCTCCTGCTTTTCTACTATATCTTCTCTGCCTTTCTTGACTTGTATCTCCTGATGTCGTTTGTACTGAAGTTGAGCAGTAGTATGAAGGTGTATGACCTCATGGATGTCAGGAGTGAGCTTTGCTAACACGCTTGCCTTGGTAGCACAAAATAGCTTCTGCTGAATCTATTTCCTTTCCCAAGCATAATTTTTAAAAGTTCGTACTTTGTTTTCCAGCCTAAAAGCTGACATGGAAGGAAATGTATCAGTTCTTTTTTTTCTCTTAATTTTCCCTGTTTCTAAACGGGATTTGATATTTTCAGTCCCAACCTGCCTGAACACAGAGACCTTTATGCCAGCTCATGTGTTGCCACTGTGAAAACACAGCATCTCTGCTCCATGCTGTGCCTTGGCCATGCTCGTTTCCAAGAGCTGCTCATTGTAATGATTATCAGTGATAAATTTTAAATACGTTGGGATCCAGTTAACAGGGAGCTTGCCCGGGCCCCGCTGAGGGGGTTTGTTGTTTCAGTTGGGTCTCCTCATCACTTCCTGAGATCTGGTTGTCAACACCCAGAAGCAGAGGGATGGAGGTAGCTCCTGGCTGGTGAATCATGTCTTAATTTGGGAGTGGAAATTGTGGCTTACAGCATTACCCTGGTTTATATGGTCACGGGTAATGCGGTTTATATTCAACAACAGTCCATCCTGCACCGGATTATCTCAATTACACCTTACTGCTGTGCCTAAGTGGTAGCGCTGTTCCCAAAACCCACAACAGGTTTTCCACCCGGGGCAGAAACGCTTACTAAGACTACCGAGAGATTGAAACCCAACGTATCTAACACATCTCAGTCCATCCCTCTCACACTTCCCAGGGAGCTCCTGTCCTGTGGTGGAGATGACATGTGTCTCTCACAGTCTCACCAGCCTTCCAGAGCTTCAAGCCCAGTCCATCTCTCTTGCTCATGCGCTTCAAAAAGGATTCATTGGAATCAAATAAAAAGCTCCAAAAGCTCTCCAGGTGGCCAAACATGGACTCCCAAGTTGAGGACTATAAAATTGTGTGTTACTTGCCAGATGTACTGACAAAATTCATGATCATATTGAATCAAATTTCCTTCTGGACTCTGCATAGGAGAATGATAGCTTCTGGAGAGAAATGCTAGTTTAAGGACATCTAAATGAAATAAAATGGATTCTTGACCAGTTTGGAGCCAAAGTCCCGTGGACAGGTTTGAATCAGATTTCTTTATGCAAGATTAGGTTCAATTTTGAAAAACGACCCTCAAATTCCAGACCATGAGAAGGAAAGCTCTGGGATTCATTTGCCATAGATTTCTTGCAGAACTACCGAGCAACTTGACATGCAGCAAACCAGATGTCCCCTGCAGAACTCATGCATGTGCAGAGCATGCAAGCCAAATTAAATTGAGATGTTCTCCAGAAGTCCAGCCATGATGGAAAAGGTACCACAAGATGCAACTCAACAGGATGTTCAACTTGCAGGCTGATAAAGGCAAGCAGTGTAGAGCTGAGTGCTTTATTCCTAACCAATAAGTGTGGCTCTTTGCTGAGAGTTCATAAATGCTAATCTGTGAAAAAGTCTGAAAATTAACTTCAGACTCATGAATTTATGGGAGGCAGTGATAGAAACTATTACTGGGTCTCAGAGAAGACAGACCAGGCAGGAAACAGCCTTCCTACCTCTTCTGTGAGAAATGCTTACATTTTTGAGAACAAGGAAACAATCCAACAACAACCAAAAAAGTAAAAACCCTGTTTTGATTGGTATCAAAGTCAAATCAAATTAAAATTTGACCAAAACCATCAGCTGAAATCTGCAGGGGGAAAGATGTCCATTTCCAATAAATTATAATTCTTCATTCATTTTTTTCTTTTTCTTATTTTATCATCCCCAGTAAAATAGAATTATTTCACATTCTAAAGAAACCTGGAGTAATTTT
The DNA here is from genome assembly GCA_025331215.1 of Actenoides lindsayi. NCBI lineage: Eukaryota > Metazoa > Chordata > Aves > Coraciiformes > Alcedinidae > Actenoides > Actenoides lindsayi. The sequence continues at coordinate 28,472 of WTSP01023143.1, forward strand.
TTTTAAAACTAAAAATGGAATAGCTCAGCAATTTGGAAACAATAAGCAATAAGTATCCAGAATATAATTTTAAAAATATTTTATGGAAAACAGTTTTATTTTCAGTAAATCAGTTAAGAACAAGCAAACAGTGGTTTTGAAGGAAAAAAACCCCACATTTCTTCAACGCTCAATACATGATCTGTTTTCCTGTTAATCTGGTGCAAACCCCTCGCTCTATCAACTGTTTATCAGCCTCCAACGAGCAATGATCTTGTAAGTGTTTGAGAAGATGTCCTGCCTTGCAGTGCTCAAATCCAGTCCCACAAATAGCTTGTAATACTCTGTGCCTAATTCAAACACAGCTAGGAATTCTGGCATCCTGTTCCAGATCTGCATCCCTCCTTTGATCTTGTCCAGAGCAGTGTGGTGGCTCTGCCACCCATTTCCAATCTTGACTTCTGGTGGAAAGCAGCAGACTGTGACCACATAACTCCTTTTGGAGAGCAGTTCAAATTTCTGTCTCCTCTATTTCCCATCATAGTTCCTTAGTTCCAGCTTACCCGGTTTAGGTGCATTTCCCACCAAAGCACCTGAGGAGCTGTTGGCAGGTAGATTGACTGTTTAGAAGTATTAAGGGTTTTTTTTAAGCCTTACTGAATCCATCCTTGGTCTCTCTGCCACCTCCATGGTTGGCCACAGGTGTCCAGTTCAGCCCATGCTTGGCGGCACTGGTAACAGCAGCTCACAAGGCTGACTGACAGCAGCCACCAACAGAAACAAATGCTCAAAGCTTGGTGTCTTAAATTTGCAATAGCAATTTCTCTCTCAATCTCAATCTTTTTCCCCAATCTCCTCATTCGCCCCAATCTCTCCCTCCAATAAAATGATTCTGGAAATATGAATCAATTATTCACAGCTTTCAAATGCTGGCACCACTCCTTGTGCAGCTGTGAGCACAGCACTTAACCTCTCCAGTATTTCAGTTGAAATGACTACAACAAGGGAACATGTGGGGTTTGTGTTTCACCTTTCAGCTGCTTGCCCAACCCCGAGCTCAGGATCTTATGTGCTTTTCTCTGAGAACATCCCACTCTGAGCCTATGCTTGGGTCATCTCTCTGTGCTGGCCTGAAACAAAACTCTGAGACACAATTCACTGAAGACTTCAGAAAAGTTCAGTTCTGTACCCAAAACTTTCAGCTTCTGTTCATTTTTTATTTTCCCTCTTATTTCAAATTAATGGAATAGAGTGGGAAACGGTTTTGTAGCCCCTCAGATTGAAAACTCTTTCCTGAGAGTGAAAAAATGTGGTTGCTCTGCTTGAGGATAAAAGTTTCACCTTTTATTGATGGCTGAAAAGAAAAATGAGCAACCCAAAAACCTGAGCTGTCATGGGGGACCTGAGACCTGAACCTCTGTCACTGTCCAGGCAGGAATCTCAGCCAGGATGCATCTGATCTGGTAGGTCCTCAAATGACCAAGGGCTCTCCTGGTAAAGACACTTTTGGTGCTGGCTTGAATTAGTGTCATTTGTATCAAAGTGAGGTGGTTTTCTGTTGTTGGGTCAAGGGAGGGAGATGTCCCACATACCCCTTCCCCACCTCAATGCAGGTTCCAAGCCTGAGGCACCATGGAGAACCATGGGTTGCAGGTATTCTTTTTCTTTTTGGCTAATGGTTAATCACCTTCTCCAGCATCCAAACCTCCAGCTTGGCAGGTAAAGGCAAAAATGAGATCTTTTTGGCAGGAGGTGGAAATCAGCAGAGCACTAACTGAAAATAAAATGATGATGTTTTAGGGAGAGCAGTTCATCACCAGGGATGTGTCACAGGAGGAACTGGTCAAGCGCCTGCTTTCCTGAGCTCCCTCTCCACCATGTGATGCAGCGCTCTGCTACGGATCTGCCATCCAGCTTCAGGCAAGTCAAGATGTCTTCATAGCTCATGGCAGAAGTTACTGGAGAGAAAAGAGCAAATCCTAGAATCAGTGTGGCTCCAGTATCTGTCCAGAGATGACTAGGGTGGGACTTTGACTGCTCTGTTCCTGGTTCTGCTTGGGGAAGCTGTGCTGTATGGTGAGAGACCTTGCAACCCCATTAGATGCCTTCCTGCTCCAGCTGATACAGAGCCAGGGGATGGATGGTCACACCTCTTGCCTGCCTCTTGTAGATTAGGTGAGCAGATCCTTCTGGCCTCGAAGCCTACAATTTGGAATAGAGGAGCCATCATTTTCCTGTTTGTCTTTGATAAACTGGTTTGAATGTGGACACAGTTTTCTATCAGTGAATGGTACCATGAAGCAGAGAAGAGCTGCTGAGGCTGTAAGTCCATCTATAACCATGGGGGATGATGGGTCAGAGTAGGTAGGTAGGGAGATGAGGTGAACTGAGAAGATGAATTTAGACAGTTTTGAGACAATGGTATTGTATGCCTCAGTGGCTTACAAATGGACTAGTTTAATATCTGGAGGAGTTAGAGAGGCTGCAATGGCCAGCTTTTCAGGGCTTGGTTGTGCAGATGCAGCAACTATGCCCCAGATTTTACCAGGCTTGGTAGACTCCAGCTCTAAGGTGAAAATCAAGTACCCATGGGGCATATGACATGCAGTGGATGTGTTGCTGAACCATCAGCATCTGCTCATCCCCCATGGGCTGCACACAAAGCTGGACTACAACCCTCAGAAGCCTGCCCGGGGTTGTTGTACCAGAATCAACAGCACTCACCCAAATATATGAAGTGTTAATGACCCTTGTTGGCTTTACTTGAGGGAACAACATTGTCTGAGCAGTAAATCAGCTTCCTCTTCATTAAAGCCACCACCTTGGGAAGGCCGACTTTGAAATAATGCCGTCACCTCCTCCAGCTACCTGCCAGGATCTGAACACTAGACCAATTTTTATAAAGGCATTAAAAAAAGTATGTCCCAGAGTCATTTGGTTTTGGAGAGGTCTGTGTATCAATCAGACACATGATGGGAGCAAGCAAGCTAAATAGTAACTTTCTCCTTCAGCTACTTCTTTTTTTTATGATTATTATTTTTAGATTGGTCCCAGGTTACCATGTTGATTGATTAATTGCTGGTGGAATGGGAAAAAAAAAGGAAGAAGGAATAGCCTGCAAATTTGAGAAGGCACCAGAGGATTTGGGGAGGGAAGGGAGGAAAGGTGATCCACATTGTAAAGCCAGCAAGAAGAATTCGCCCTGTGACTAATTATTTAATTTTTTATTTTTAATGGTAGATGGTGGAGTTTTAAGAGTCTGAGGGAACAACTGGGAAAATCATATTCGCAGCCAAGTCAGCCACAACAAGGGACCAGAGTGAGCTATGTGGAACAACCAAATGAAAACTGAGTTTTAGCTGGAAGGAGGGGAAATAGGGATGTCTAAAGAAAAGAGGGGTAGAAAGACTGGGAATCAGAAAAAAACCCCAGCAAATGAGAAACTGTGAGTGACAACTTGGAAAGGATCACAGGAGCCTGCAGAACTGGGCTGTAGAAAGGAAAAGGTCAGCAGTTTGCAGTGGGTATTATGGATCAATATATGTACATGTGGCCTTACTGTGGCAGACCCACAGTCCTACCCAGCCAACAGAGTTGGGAAGCAGTTCTTAGGAGAAAGATCAGCAAGTGTCCTTCCCCCAGGTCATGGCACACATTTCATCCCAAAGTCTGAAGCCAAAGTCCACAAAACTCCATAAGACCAATGGAAAAATAATGAGACTGAAGCAACCAATTTTTTCCTAATTAGGCTTTCTCTCCCTTTCCCTCCCTTCACAAAAAAAATCCCTGATATACTAAATTTGCCTTTCTCAGAAATCACTTCTCCAGATGGAGGTGGACACTTTGTGCAATGTTGGTTAGCTGAGCTGGTGACACGAAGAGAGTAAATCCAAAGGATGGAGTTGTGTGAAAGGGAGATATTTCCTTCTCCAGTGCTCAGCTGGAAGAGACCATTTGATGCTGCCATTGGAGAAGATGTTTTTGTATGGATAACTCTTGATCCAAGGGTGGTCTGGGATGGCAGGAACAGGGACAGTGTCCCCCTGTTGTGCCAGCCCATCATCAGAGGGTGGGCAAGGCTTGGCCTTCAAGGAAGAGGTTGTGCCCAACAGCTTTGTGTGCAGATAAGCTCAATGTGTCAGAGGCACCTTTGATGCACAATCTGTTAGAAAATGTGCTTGAAGTGCCTGAAGGAAAACAGCCAACACATGAGCAGGCCTGGATGTCCAGACCCTTATTTCAGCACCACAATGAGCACTGGACTCCTTCAGGCTGGGGACCACTGCTCTGGAAGCTTACTCCAGGCTGGGGAGACCGGGTACCTTTAAGACAAGGGGACCCCGAAGCAAATGACCCTGGCTATCTTAGTTCTTGCAGAAATGAATGTGCCACAAATGCCTCATTGTGAATCCCTGTAAAAGGCGCAGAATGTCTTAAAACTTGAGTCAAAACAAACACACACAAGTCTTGATGGAAATGCATCCCGGTCAGACAGGTCTGGATCCCATAACTATAAAGGTGTTTTATTTCCTGGAATTCTGACATCAAAGGGTGGATTTTCAAGACAAATAGCTGCTATTTTCATTTCTCTGGAGAAATCATATGATGTGATTGACAATTAAGATCAGAAAAAGATTTGATGGGCAAAAGATCAGGAAATAAATCTCACCACACCACCAAATCCAGGGCTGTTATCAAAAGCTATTCATCCCCGCTCAGCGCTATGAGGATCACAGGAATTTGGGACCTAATTTAGCGGTATTTTTTTTTAGTAACACAAAGAGAGGTTTGAGGAAATTTGGCTTAGTTTTACCTGCTACAAAGCTCTGTAAGTGCTAGAGTGAAGGAACAGATACTGAGCCAGTTTCCCTGAAGACAACACAATGGAGATATGGGTTTGCAGCAGCCCCCCCCCCCCCAGACATTTTAGCCCTTTAAGGCCAAGAGCTTTTCCCACATAGTGAGCAAACATCACCACCTTCCTCCATCCAACTTTTTCAGTTGTTGGAAGATTTACAATACTGGGGGAAAAAAGTACCATTTAAGACTGTGTTATTGGTAAGTGGCAGTGACAACCATTTGGAGGCACATTGGTGAAAGCTGTGATCTGATGAAGTATGGTAGGAGGGAGGGAGAGGGTGTGATACTAGTCACAGCCATCCCAAAATATCAGGAGGGTTAGCAGACCTATGTTTCTACAGATGAGCCTTTTCTCCACCCGTCTCTGACCATCGGGAAGCTTGGGCTATATTTGACATTGATTGACCATTTTAGTCTGAAGAAAGAACATTTTATTTCCTGAGACCATTACATTTGTGTGTCACAACCGCATAGTCCAGGCTTCTCTGGTAACAGGCAAAGGCATATGGTTTTATTTCTCTAGTAAGCCTAATGGTGTGCAGGAGGCAAGGTTATGATGTTGTACTTTTTTTCCCCCAAGGGAACCCACAGATGATGCTGAGTCCTGACGTGTGGCGCAAGCTCAACCCAAAGTTGGGTTTGGGTCCTGTGTACTACTTCAGTCCTGATTTTAAGGACCTTCAAGAAACAACCTCAGAACATGGACAGAGGGTTAGCAGGTCAGTACTGTGATGAAGGAGGTGTGTCTGACCATGATGTTCCTTCTGGCTGCTCTTATTCAGGCCATGGCTAGGGAAGGGCAGGTGATCTTCTCAGTCCCATGACCAGAAGTAGCTGGGGCAGCCATGCTGATATCCAGCCATGGGGTCAGAGGCAACAATTAGGCAGGGGCTGAGAAGTCCGTCCTGCCTCCTGCATCATCCCTCCCTCCAGATCAAGCTATTGTGCTGATGGTGGAGCTCCTGTCAAGCAAAGGGTGTTCTCCTGATGTACCATCACCTACCACTTCACTCAGAGTTCTTCTGTGGCCCTTTGGGGTGGCCAGATCCTAGAGTGACACTGGGGTGTTGACATTGCTCTAGAGCTCAGAAATGCTGTTATTTGTATGCTACAGTAACAGGAGTTATAGAAGTACAAGAGAGACTTGGCTGCTCTTTCTGTTAACTGCTCATGATCTGGACAGAGTTAGATAAAACTGCTTTCAGGTGGAAGACTCTGCCACTGTCAGAACAAGCAGATTACTTTCTTTTTTTCCAATTTTTTTTTTTTTTAGGTTTTTTTTTTCCAAAACCCACCTAAAGACAGCATCATTATTTTCTGATTGTTCCAACCTGAAACCAGGAAAGCACCTTAAGGACATGCTTAACTTTTGGTATGTGAGTAATCCCGGTCCTCTTTGGCAAAGCACTTAAGCACATGCTTAATTTTGAATTTGTTCTTGAGCACAGTGAAATGTAAGCTGGTGTTTGAGTGCTCCACTGGATGGGAGCCAGGGCGTTCAGCACCTTAGAGGGCGCAGCTCCTCAAGGAAAGGTGCCGTGATTCAAGAAAGCTGTTAACTTTAAGTACTTGCTTAAGTTTCAGGTGTAATGTGGTATAAAGTCTTAACCTGTGAAGCCATAAGTGAATAATGTGGACAAATGCCAACCAGAGCTGGTAAAAGAATGAAGAAAAGTTCCCTCATTGTTTTTCACCAGTGCTTCTCTTTCTTTTCTCTAATATTTTGCTTTTTCGGAAACATCAGCAGCTCTCCATGTGAGTTCAAAGTAGCCAAACTTTATGCAAAAAAAACATACCAAAGACTCCGGTCAATGTCTTGAAAGTTCCAATTTTTCTACCCATTCAAAGGACAATGACCTTTTTTATAACTTTGTTATGAAGTCAACATGCACATATGTTACAGAAAATTGGATGTAAATGTTTTTAAAGAATAATGGACATGTATGCACATACATATGCACACATGTGTGTATATATATACACATATACATACATACACATATATTCCTCTTCTCATAAATCCAAGATGCTTGCTTAGTAAAGGATGCAACTTTGCAAGAGTATGGAAGGAAAAAGGCAGCTGCAGAGAGCACTTAAAAAAATACTCCTTCTCTGAAGGCTTCCCAACCATCCCAGCATAAGGGCATGCACTAAACATCCCCAGTGTGAAAGCTTGTCTTCTTGGTGGTTTCAGACTCCGGCTGTTTGTGAAGCATCAAACAAGTCTCTGGCTAAGATCTGAACATTGCCCATCCGAGCACACATGTCAGCAAAATTTTATGGGGGGGGAAATTCCACATTTTAAGAAAAAAAAAAAAAAAGAAAAAGAAAAGAGCGGAGGTTTGGGTCTGGTTCTCTTTAAAAAATGGCAGCTGTTTGAAAGCTGCCTACAAGTTCAAAATGTTAGAAGCTGGTATTAGGAGCTCAAACCTGGTGTTAACAGAAATGAAGGAATGGATATCACGACCACATATGTGATATTGATGCAAGAGTTGATGGGAAGTCGGAGCGAGCGCACTCTTGTGTAGATGTAACATGCTTGTAAATTATGTTTAGGGTCCTCTTCAGTTTTTCGTCCATAGACACCATCCCCACGGCATGATAAAAGTCTTTCTCCAGGCCAAGCAGTAGACCTAAGGTACTGGTGAAGACAGTGATGAGGGAAGAGAGTTGATTTCTCTTGTGTGATGGCCACATAGACATGGAAGAGAGTTTGGCCTGAACTTTAAGCAGAAATCAGAGTATTTTTTTCTCCAAAGTAAAACAAACACAGTGAACTGAGGTGAAGCAAAACTTCTGGTTTAATTAATTCTGGTCTATTTTGGACATCTTCCTAGGTCAGGCCCCTTTTATAAAGAAAAATATTTCTGATGAATGAATATTAATGATGAAATAAAACGTTTGAAAATTTTCCAAGTGAAACCTTTTCTTTTTTTAATAAGTCAAAGCATAGCATTTTGACACCTAAGAAAATTTAAACATATATTTTTTCCTTAAAACTCACTGTCTTGCCAAGCCTTAACTCAGCACATTATTCTGCCCTCCCAAAAATGTATTTTTTTGGTGGTAGTAACTGTTCTGACAATTCCATTCCTACAGCAAGGGCAGCAGTGTGAGATGAGAGGACTTCTCGTAGCACCAGTTGTCCTAGAGATGTCACCTACGGTAGGACATGGCATCCCAAAGGGCACCTTGTCCTGTGAGGATGTGTCTATTATCCTTGTAGATGTATGGAGATGGTCCATAGCACCAGCAGCAAACATCTGCCAGCTTGTTCATTCAGGTCTGGATTTCCAGCTCAGACCATCCTGAATACCCAGTTTACAGGGAAGAAGGATCGTTTTGCATATATGTTTGCTCTTAACCCCTCTTTTCACAGGAACTTGTTAGAGTAAAGGGTTAATATGTCTGCAGAACAGCCAGGGGAAACGGGAGAGCCAGCAATCCCAGGTCTTCGCTGGTGTCTGTCATTGCAGGGTCTGTCTTTCAAAGCCTATATAAATAAACTTCCCAGTAAACTCAGCAATTTTGTCATCATAAAGGCTGGCAGCCTTTCCTGGCAATAAAATAAACTCTAATCATTTCTTCAAATAAAACACAAATAGCAGCAATGCATTCACAGAAGGCTCTGGCCCATTTTGCTTCTCCCCCCACTCCCTGGCCCCCTAGCCACTCCACCATGTGTGTGCCATGCCAGCCAATGATGGATGGAGAAACTCAGTGGCACTCTGCTGCTCAGGGCCTAAAAGGAAACAGACCCTACGTCTGCAACGTAAATCAGGAATGGGCAAGCAGCTCAAATGAAACAAGAAACCACTCTGATCCTCCTGCTGAGCAGCAAAACCAGATCTAAAACTACTCCTGCCCCCTCCACAGCTGCATCCCGAGGATGCTTTCCTTCCCTTTCTCATGTACACCTATTTCCTTATCACCTCTGTTTTCCTACAAAAACAAAGAAACAAACGAACAAAAGCACACACACAAAAAAGCTCTGATAATCTCAGGGGAAGCCTACTCTTGCCATTTGCCCTCTGTGGTGTGGCTGATTGAAAACCGTGCTTTGCCATGAATATGTTCAATGGACTATAAAAGGGAGATCAGGAGTCCAAATTTTATGCCTGTCAGGGATGTCTCATCCTTTTTCTTCTAGCAAACCCACTAGAAACCAGGCAAACATGAGCAGAAAGGATTGCAAAAGGGAAAAAGAAAGAAAGAAAAGGATGTCAGTCACAATCACAGAATGATGGGGGTTAGAAGGGACCTCTGGAGAACATCTCATCCACCCTCTCTGCTAAAGCAGGGTCAATCACAGCATGTTGCCCAGGATCATAGTCAGGTGAGTTTGGAATCTCCAGAGAAGGAGAATCCACAACCTCTGTGGACAGCCTGGTCCTGACTCCAGCACCCTCACAGGAAAGAATGTTTTCCTGTTGCCCCTTGTCCTGTCTCTGGGCACTACTGACAAGAGTCTGGCCCCATCCTCTTGACCCCCACCCTTTAGATATTGATAGCATTGATCAGATCCTCCCTCAGTCTTCTATTCTCCAGGCTAAACAGCTCCAGGTCTCTCAGCCTTTCCCCACCAGAGGAATCCTTCCTGCCCTTTGTGCATCTGAATGCCCTGCTTATCTGCGGCTTTTTCTGCGAGATATATCAGAGACCAGAAAAGGGATCTGGAAATGGCAAAAGAAGCTGAACTCCATTTTTTACAACACGTTGTCTGGTGAGTTGGTTTGTTGGTTAGTTCTAGATCAGGAAGAAATTATGGGATTATGCAGACCCATGGACATTGGCAGATCACACACTGATTCACTCTGTCCTTGATCCCTGTTCAATAACAACCCACCCTTCTGCATGTCAAATATTCTGCTCACTAGCACCTCACAGCACACCCCCACCACATGCCTGTGCAACATCTCCCAGCTCCTCTGCAGTCATATCACAGTCTGCATGGCAGATATGACTGCTATTCAACAGCAGCAAGGACCAAAGGTGCTTGATAGTCAGCATGGCAGGGGGTGCAAAATGGTGCCAAGAGCTCATCGAGAGCACTGCTCAGTCATGCACCCCTTTCAAAAACGAGCACAGCATGGCCCGATTTCAGTCGTCCTTATACTAGAGCTGTTGGGTCCTGTCCTAGAGTGGTGTCAGCCTCTGCAGATGATGAAAGCTTGTCACTTGAGCTGGGTGTCCAGCACAGTTCATCTCCCTCTGCATTAGATCCAGGCAACAAAAGTTTTGCCAAGAGCTTTGTGTTTGGTGGAGGGCTTTTTTTGCAATGAAAATGCCCACTTCTGGAAACTTAGAGGCATTTTGCAAAAGTTTCATGGAGCAAATTGGTTGAGAAATGTTTCTGAAAAGTTTGAGGACCTGAGTTTCTTCTGATGTGTATTCTGAAATAAAACATTGTTAGTTCTTAGCAGTGCCTGTTGTGAGAGGACAAGGGGTGATGGCTTTAAACTAAAAGAGGCAGATTTAGACTAGAGAGAAGGAAGACATTTTTTACCCTGAGGATGGTGAAACACTGGCACAGGTTGCCCAGAAAGGTGGTAGAAGCCCCATCCCTGGAAACATTCCAGGTCAGGTTGGATGGGGCTCTGAGCAACCTGCTCTAGTAGCAGATGTCCCTGCTCAGTGCAGGGGTTTGGACAAGATGACCTTAAAAGGTCTCTTCCAACCCAAACCAGTCTATGATTTTATGTCTTTTCCATGCAAAAACACTTTTTGCTTTTTCAGTTGTTTTGCTTCAGTTTTTAAATGCAATTTTTCAAATCTGCAAGGTAGTGTTTCTCTCTTAAGCTTAAGAAAAATAGTTCACTCTACACAGAATTTCTGGCATTTTCATTTGGTTTGATGAACTGAAAAAAAAAAATCAGTCTGGTATGACTTGAATTCATTGCTTTTTTGATTGCTAGTGAATCAGAAGACATTAACTTGGACAGCTGGCATCAAAACAGTTGTCAAGGTCAGTGTCCAAGGCAGTGGTGAAGTCCCCAACCCTGGAGGAGTTTCAAAGCCATGTAGATGTGTTGCTGAGGGACATGGTTTGTGCTCTAGACCCTTCACCAGTTTTGTTGCCCTTCTCTGGACACACTCCAGACCCTCAATGTCCTTCTTCAAATGAGGAGTCTGAAACAAAACACAGCATTCAAGTGCAGTCTCAGTGCTGCTGAGTACAGGGGGACAATATCTGCCCTAGTCCTGCTGGCCACGTTAGTGCTGATACAAGCCAGAATGGGCACACATCTCATCTCACAGATGAGATATTTGTGAACAAAATATTACACTTTTTCTTCCTGCCTTTGCAACATTCTCCTAGACAATGCTGTTCCACCACCAGGAGCTCTCCTAAACCTCTCTAAAGTCAGGTGGTGGAGATCAAGGATGCCTAGCTGGAAATGACTGCCCACACACTGCGTTTTCACCACCTCCTAAATGCCCATGCAACAGCCAGTAGCTGGGAACAGGGATAATCAAGGTCTCCACAAACAAGGCAGCTGAGTGCAGACTCATTTTCTTGAGTTCTTGGCAGTCTCTGAAGTTTTCCTGACAGAGTAGATTAGGCAGTGTTGAGGTCCATGGCTAGTTTTCTTCCAGGACCTGAGTGCATTTAAAGCTGGAGCAGATGTGTCCACACTGGAGCAGATAGAAACCCTGTAGCAGTACCATTTTGTGGAGGGAACTCAAGACTCTTTAGAGCTGGGATACACAATGCTCATAATCTTCCTCACTGCCAAAACAAGGGTGAAAAGCCATTAGAATAAACGAGGGTGAAGGTTTCTGTGTTAAATCACATTCCCTGGATGCTAAAGGGGAGCAATCTTTCAAATGGCCACCCACCAGAGTTCCTCAGTAGGAAAAGAAACTATGCACCTCCTCAGGGTAATTTCTGAACATCTTTGCTCTCTTCAACCCATCATCTCCTTTTCACTTTCTCTCCTCCTCCTTTGCACAACCCCATCACATCCTCACCTCTACCAGCTCCTCAAATCAAAATGGTTTCCCCAACAAATTACGTACCATGTTAAAGAAGTGGCAAGAGAATATCTGAGAAGGAAAAAAAACAAAACCTGAAACCTGAAAAACCTGACTGTGTCATGCTTGGCCATTCTTGTCATACCTGACATGCTGTTGTCTGCCCAGAAAGATTCAAAATAATCATAAGATTGTTTACGTTGGAAAAGATCTTTAAGATCATCAAGTCCAACCATTATCTCAGCAGATCCAAGTGCAGGACCTGGCACCTGGTCTTGGCCCATCAACCCAGCCTGGACAGATCCCTCTGTAAAGTCTCCCAATCCTCAAGCACATCAACACACCCTCCAAACTTGCTGTCATCTGCAAACTACTGAGGGTACACTCAATCTCTTCCTCCAGATCATTGATAAAAATGCTCAAGAGAACAGGCCCCAATTCTGAGCTCTGGGGAATATCACTCGTGGCTGGTCACCAGCTGGATTGAAATCCATTTACCATCACTCTTTGGGCCCAGACATACAGACAGGTTTTTTCCCAGTGAAGAGTACACCTGTCCAAGCCATGAACAGCCTGTTTTTCCAGGAGAATCCTGTGGGAAATGGTGTCAAGAGCTTTACTAAAGTCCAGGTAGACAACATCCACAGCCATTCCTTCATCCACTAATTGGGTCACTTAAAGACTGAGGCAATGAAGGTGATGAGTTCCTCAGCTTTTTCCTCAGCCTTGGTCGCTGTGTTTCCCTGCGCATCCAGTGAAGCAATAACACCCTCCCACTGCAGGATCATACAGTTTGACTGAGTCAAACATATTTTAAAGTTCTAACTGGACTCTTCATTCTAGAAATTAAGGAACACAGCTACTGTCAGTCTTTCATTGTCTCATAACACTGTTTATATGGTTATTTGTAGCATTGGCTTGGGGATTTATGTCAGGTTTGGGGTTTTTTTCTGATATATTCCTAGCTCTTCTCCTGGACAGCCACTTCCTGGCTCATATGGCATGAACATTTTTTTTTTTTTTTATAATACTGCTTTCATCTGATTTTAAAAATGCTTTGATCAAAATCTCCCTTCTGAAAACCGAATGTGGTTTGAATCATCAAGCCGTGGCTATTGCTAATAAAAGGAAAGGACTGACTTTTAATGACTTTGTTGGTGTTTGTGTGATCCAAAAAGAAATCCCTGGGAATATACCTGCAAGTAACAGAGGCCCCTTAGTGTTTATTTTGTGTGAATTGTTTTTCCAGGCTTTTTTTTTTTAATTATTCCTGCTGTTTTTAGAATTTTTATGGAGTCATCCAAGAAGCTTTGTTTGGTTTTATTTTGAAAGAATACAAATTAGCTTGAGCTTCATTTTTTTTCTCTGGGGATATCTTGTGCGAGATGAAGATTTCACACTGCAGGTCTGTTTGCAGGAAAATCCTTTCCATGAATGCCCTCATCTTGAAGCAGATCCAGAGAAGTGAATGGTGATGATTGCCAATGAGCATTTTCACCTTTCAGCCAATGGCACCCTTTTTCTCCCTCAAAAACATACATGACAGAGATCATTACAAAGCCTCACATCTACTCAGTTTCCCCAAGCTACCCTTTGGTGGTGGGACCATCCCAAGATGCTTTCATTCCCATAGAAAAGAGCAAGCCAAGGGAAGTCTATGGGCAATGTGAATCCTAACACAGCTAAGAGAGACTCTCCAACATGCTCAGCCCCACATGCATCAACACCAGTATTGGAAACTGAGAACCAGAGTCCTACAACGCTGAAGTCTATCTGCTTTATGTTTTCTCATGCTGTGGAGGTGCACAGGCATCTGCTCTTCTTTAAAAGCAACCATTTCATCTCGATACAGGTAGCGTGTTTTCTCTCAGTAGCTCTGGCATTAAAATCTTATCTTGTGATTTACTAATTTTAGGAGACAAAATGTCAAATCTTTATTTGCAGATATGCTGCATTAAAGAACCCACCAAACCTGTAGCTAGGTTGGCTGAGAGCTTCCCTATGTCTAGGTTTCTCTCCTGCATCCTGAATTGGCTATACATCAACATCTTGATCTGTTTATGCCTCTGCCTGATCAACCAGAGAGTTGTCTGCTCCTGATCTAAGACACTGTAGACTACCCTCTTAATCACCTCCAAATATATAACTTGGTTCCTGATCTCAGGTTGTGCCCATACCTTTTGTGCACTTCTGGCATCTTTATTTCCCAGACCCACCCCCATCTACCCATTACACTCCTAGACCTTGGCAAAACAACATCTCTGGAACAAGCCACGAGGGAAAAAACTACTATTTTATGCCTTTTTTTCCTCTTAAGACATCATCTACAGCATCCAGTTCTGCAGCCTTCCAACCACTTGGTTCTGCCCATGAACAATACTGCAATTAACTAAGTGTGGGAATGACGATGTGGCTCATTTGAGGTTTTGTTTCCACTCAGATGAGAGTTAATCTCCCCTGCGAGTTCGAACATTTCTTTTCCTGATGAATTGTTTATTTTTTTTATTCTGGATGATTTCTAAGAATAGCAGCTTGGGTTCCATAAAAATTTACTCTTGTACTTTGATTCATTGCACTTAAAGATGCTGTTGTCATTCTCCCAAGTGTTGGCAAAGCAGTATTTGACAATCTTCAATGGAGAAAATTCCTAGAATATAAGAACAAGACCTTGCGCTTTGACTTCACTCTCTTTTTCTTTCTCTGCAGATGAAAAATGGATGTTTATTTTTCATTAGCAATGCCACAGGATTTTTGAAGGCATGTTCCCTTTGGTTTTCAGACTGACTCTTTTTCCGGCGTTAGATTTGCCCAGGCTTTCAGCTTTTGTTCTCTGCGGATGTTATTCTAGTGGGCCAGTGTTCCTGTAGGAAACCATGGCCTTGCTGTGTCATGTGGTTTCCACAGCATTATGAGTTTGTTGAACTAGGCGAACTGGCCTGGGACTAGGCGGTAAACAGCCACTCAATAGCTACAGTGGCTGTCTTGAAGGCAAGAGTCTTCTCCTCCATGTGTGTAATGTCATTGTAGGGCCAGAAGACAGCTGGACAGACAGCACAAGCCCGCAGATGGGAATGGCATCTGTAGTGGGGCTTTCTGTGGTCCCAGATCTCCTCCCATGGTGGAGCTTATCCCAACTCTACACAGACTGGGGCATCATCTGAGCAGGATGCACCATGAAGGAGATTCTCAGAGCATGAGGCTGGATGGAGCGGCCAGTGATGGGCATTGCCCCCATGGTGGTCCATGGAGGTGCTCTGGTGGGTCTGCAACCTCCCTGTGGAATTGGTCATTGACATGGGGGTTAGCCCCGGCTCCAGTGTTTGCACAACAAATTGTGGAGATGTTAAAGCAGGGATGGCATTAGCTCTTTCCTGCCCTTTGCCTGCAGAACATACATGTGGGAATACCCCAGCACAGTCTGAACACAAACAGCAATACTCATCACAGCAGAGGTTTCTAACCAGATTTTCTCATGATGTAAATCTTCAGCTTGTCTTCCAGCACTGGAGACACCTTTTTCATGAGATTTACCCTAAAGCATTAACTATGTTTACCCAGTTATTTTAACCATTTTTGACCCGGGTACCTTTATAAGAATCCCTGATCGCCCAAATGATGATTAGCTGATGACATCTGATATAAATCACCCCAGCTCCATAGGTCTGATTATTTTTTAATTTTTTATTTTTAAGGCAGGCACATGGGCTCTAGGGTAATGTCAGGTTCCTGAAAGGACTAGAGAGCTTCCTGGTGGCCTGGAGCTTCAAGCCAGCATCCACCCACATTTGTGATGCCTTTGAACCGCTTATAAATAGATCGCACTCATGCGGCTGTTTCATGTGCAACCATGGGACCAGGGGAAGTGGCTCAGATCTCAGGCACAATATACAGGCTCTGGTGTCATCCCAGCCATCCATCAATGCTGAACCCCTTATGAAATCCAGAAGAGATTCTGACATGTGATTTGCTCCCTCCATCATGGGGGGGCTGGGAGTGGGGAGAAAATTTTTTTTTAGGAAAGCAAGCGAGCAAGCAAACTGGCAGAAGTCCTGCCACAAGGAATGCATTTGCACACACACTTTGATCCCTTTATGATTTTTTTATTTGTGTTAGCCACATCCTTTTCGCTGCACCACTCAGCAAAAGATGCTTTAAATTAGATGAAGCTTGGAAAACACTCTTTGCGGGTCCCTCCCCACCTAGCCTTGCCTGCCCCCGAGGCTTAGTATTGGTCTGGTAGCCAGAGCTTTGCTTAACATGAAACTGGCACAAATGAAAAGGCGGATAAATAAACGACTAGGAATCTTGTTTGTCATATTTAATCCATCACGTTTTCCAAACAGCCTGGTCAAAAAATTCTGCAGCAGTGTTTACATCACCCTGATTGAAAGCTACATCCGTGTGTATAAATACTGTTCCTGGATGTAGCTCCAGTTTCACAAGAAGACAGCTATCATCCATCCTGTCTGCCCTCACCACTGAGAAGAAAAAGGGAAAAAAGCCCAATATTTTCCATTTCTTCCTTCTCTCATTCCTGACAAATCCAGCCTCCGGCACTTGAACACTTATTTGCTTTTCCTCCCTTTCTTCAAGTCTTCTTGTGACTTGCCCAATTCTGTGATTTCCTAGGATAGGCAATGGGTGATAAGCAAGTGGAATTCATGAGACCATGAGGACACAGTTAATCACCGTGCTAAGGGAAGCGGCGCAAAGCAAGCACTTAGACATGCAGTCTGGTCAGGTTTTGCATCACGAGCCAAGTGTCTGGTACCATGCACAGCAACCACTGCTTCAAGGTGAGGTAAACCACCAGAAACACACATCAAGCCAGTGCAAATAAGATGTTTTCCCTTTTAACAAATGGAAGTTATGACTGGAAGAGGAAAAAAATAGCTGGTTTAGCACTAGATCAAGGAATAGGAGATAGTCACTGACCCTACATCCAGGCAATGAAGGGTGATTCTGGTGGTGAAGATTTGAAAGGACCACAGAAATTCTGACGCTTTCGCATGCCATGGGACACTAAACACTTTTGAACTGTTCCAACTCTTCAACAGAACTCTTTGAACAGCTGAAAAATAAAAAAAATTAAAAAAAAAAAAAAAGGAAAGGAAAAGGAACCTTTAACCTACTTGGGATCAGATGATACCTTTTTGTCCCACCAAAAAAGAAGATTTTTGTTTATTTCACAGGCTTGCATTGTTCAGAGAAAACCAGCTAAACCTGTTCTTTTCCACCCTCACCTTTTACCCTCTAACTTTTTTTCCCCATGGCCAAAACTATTCATCACACTGGACAGAAATCATCCCCTGTAAATTGCATTTTTCTGTGGTAAATGGGTTCACCACAGAATGTCATACTGTTGACTCCAGTGGTTCTCATCCCACTCAGATACAGGTATGTCTATAAAATACTTTCCCTGCTCAACTCCCCTTATAGAGCAAGTCAGATACTGCAATGCACACAGTTAAATAACTTCGTTTTTTAAGTCTCTCCCTGATTTGGTGGCATCATCTTTAATCACAGATATTGTCAGTACTGTCCAGAGGTTGGATTTTGCAAAAGGATTGGAGACAGACATCCTAGAAGAGAAAGGCTTTGAAAAACCGGGCCCTGACTTGGTCATTCCCTTGGGTTTGGGATGGTTTCTGAGCCCTTACTGTTGAAAACCTTTAGCCCCAAAAGGAAATAGCACCTGTTTTATGCAGCCAAGCAGCACAGACATTTCCCAGGTGCCTCTTAACGCCCCTTGGAATAAAAATAAGGCTGTCAGATGATACATCACAGATAAATCAGTATTTTGCCTATCAGAAAATACCCACCTCTTTATTTATGAGTGCTGTTAACATCTCTAATCCTGAAATTAGTGCCTTGCCCAGGACTAAGACAGACACCACTATCTCAAATAACAGCAAAACATGGAATATCGTAAGAAGTTTTTAATCACATTAAATAATAAGAGACTGCAAAACCCACTTTTACCCTTCCTCCTTCACCTCTTGCCTACTCCAGAGCAGGAGCTGCTTCTGGCCTCCAGATGTCAAGCTCACAAGCTTCTTCCCCTTTTGCTATTTTTGCTGTACGCTTTGATCTTTTGCAACAGCTGCCCTTGAAGCAGAGGGGGAGACACATGGGGCCAGGGGCGGTGGAAGCTGCTCTGCCCCCTGCAAGCCCACGGGTTTCACCCTCTTGCCTCCATTTGCCCTTTCTATGGAGGGGAGGGAAATACACCCCAAAGGCAGGGTGAAAAACTGAGGAGAGAGATGGGGGAACAGTGGTGGGAAAAGATGGGAGACAGAGCTATAAGATGAGGTGCTGAACGATGTGGGATTGGCAGTGTTTGGTTAATGATTAGACTCAATGATCTTAAAGGTGTTTTCCAACCAAAATGATTCAATGATTCTGTGATGTGAAGAGGGAAGGGAGGGATTCTATAATGGGCAGGAAGGGAGCTGTTGAATGGGCATGGCAGAGCAAAAGTGGGGCCGGAGAGCGCCTGCCTGCAGACTCAACACTAAGGTCTGAGTGGGAATGGATCTTGAATGGAGTGGGAAGTTTTTCCCTTACGACACATCACTTCGGACCAAAATGGAATGCAGGTGGCTATCCCAAGTCTCAGGGGCAGCTGGGCGTGCAGAAGACAGCACTTCTTAGCCACTGCTTGCCTTTCCTCCACCCTAAATAAACCTCATCTGCTTCAGGGACATCTGATCACCCTTGACTTTCCTTTTCCCCTTACTGAGGTTTGAATACAATATCATTAAAGACAGGGGAATGTGCTATATATAACAGTGTAAGTATGGCAACGTATGAATCACTCGCTACCGATGGGGTGCCTGACCTCCAAGCATCCCCAAAAGAGATGGGATTCCCTTTCAAAGGCAGCTGAGTCATGCCCAGAACAGTGTCTCCGTTATAATTCACCTCATGATCAATGGACTGCATCACCCCATAGTGTCTTAGACTGACTAACACCTTGAAACCCATCCTCTCACCAATAAAAAAATCAAAAATAAATCTTTTTTCATACACGGAAAATGAAATTATACTATCAATGGGAGTCATTCCTGTAGCAAAGGAAGCAATATTATAACTAGAGAGTCAATGTCCAGTTTGAGAGTCGTGAATATCTTCTTTCTCCTTCCCTGCCGATGTTTTATTGCTGTGGTGGGTCATAGAAGAAAGCTTTCACAACACAACTCAGCTTGCCTTCAGAGACTCACTCAACACTTCAGGCTGGCCATAATGTTGAGAGGATTGCATGTCTTGATGCTTTTGCTGCTGAAAAAAGACAAAGGAAAAATCGGTGGTTTAAAAACCTATGGGGACAGGGAGCGTGGAAATTGATGTTTGGGACCGAAACAAATCACATCAGGTATTTGCCCAGTCTCTGCATTCCATGGGCTCCCTGCTGAGATCCCGGAGTGAGGAAACATTCAGGCATATTGCATGGACCAGAGATGGGCAAAGACAGCACAACCCACACTGACAAGCTGCCAAGACAGAGCCAAAATGCTAGTGAGTGAAAACCATGTTTATTTTCCTAAGGATCAGTAAATTTAGGACCTGCTGGGTCATTGTTCAGCTGATCTGAGACTGAAAAGGTGACTTCAGTGCTCTAAGCCAATGGGAATAAATATAAACACTCATGTGAGCTACCTGTTTCCTGCAGACCTTCTTGAATACTAGCTTGGCTTTGACAGATACACAAGTGACTGAGATGTCTGCTCATACAGATGGTTCTGGTACAAGTCTTGGGCAGGACAAACAGCTCAAATTCTGCCTGTAATTCCTCCATGACCATGCTTCCTACCTCTTTATCCATGCTCTTTGAGCTTTATTTTTTTCCTCAAGTGAGGTACCTTGGGATAATGCTTCCTCTTTGCCAAGCTCATTACCATGATCGCAGAATCATAGACTGGTTTGGTTTGGAAAGGATCTTTAAAGATCATCTCGGTCAACCTCCCTGCACTGAGCAGGGACACCCACAACTAAAGCAGATTGCTCAGAGCCCCGTCCAACCTCACCTGCAGTGTTTCCAGGGATGGGGCTTCTACCACCTTTCTGGGCAACCTGGGCCAGTGTCTCACCACCCTCAGTGTCAAAAATTTCCTCCTTCTCCCCAGTCTAAATCTCCCGTCTTTTAGTTTAAAACCATCACCCGTCATCCTGTTGCAACAGGCCCTGATAAAAAGTCTGGCCCCATCTTTCTTATAGGCCCCTTTAATCACTGAGAGACTGTAATAAGGTCTCCCTGGAGCCTTCTCTTCTCCAGGATGAACAACCCCAACTCTCTCAGCCTGGCCTCACAGCAGAGGGGTTCAAGCCCTCAAGTAATTTCTGTGGTCTCCTCTGGCCCCGCTCCAACAGGTCCCTCTCTTTCCTGTGCTGAGTGATGGATATTAGAGCTTGATGTCCCTTGCTGCAAGAGGCTCTCAACAGCAGCAGCTCACTAGGCACCTCCCCAAGCCCTAGATCCATCAGCTCTGTCTCAGCCCCTTAGCCCAATCCAGCTCTGCCAGAGATCCTGGCACAGCTCAGCTGCTATCCCCATCTCTGGGTGGCCTCAGCTATTCTCGGTGCTGGGGGTGCGCCGTGCCTGCACATCTGGGTATCCTTGCAAGCCTGATGTGGCCCAGGCAGCCTGCAATCTTGCAGGCAGTTTCCTGTTCAGAGATTCATTGAGATTCCCCTGTCCAGGGCACACTGATGTGGCAGAGGGTTTCTGGGATATCCTGAAGTCTGATTAACCATTTCCTAATTGCATGGAAATAAACTGTGAAAAGAAACAGTGATCCTGGGAGATGGGGACATGTGGATGGGACAGTCTGACCCCAACATTCTCCTGAGGAACCTATGTCTGGGAGCAGCCCCAGTATCTCCTTGGGTGATCAATAAACAGGTTTAAAAAGTGGGCCATTAGGATACTGAAGGGAGATGGAACAGCTTCCCAAAAATCCAGCCAGAGCAGCACTTTGGCCATGGAGCACTAAGATGATTTAGAAGGTAAAACATTTGCATTTGTGTCAAATTTCCCTTTCCTCTGCTCCCCAGCACCCACCTGATTGCCTGTTACTCTCCAGGCCTCCTTTGCTACTCCTGCCCCGCTCCCAGACACCGTCACCTCATTGCTCATTGTGGCACTGGCCAGGGTGATGACAGGTAGACTTTGCACAGGGTTGCACAGTGAAAGCTCTGCAGGTCAGAGCCCCCCACCTTGTCCACCTCTCCATCCCTGGATGAGCTGACCTTAGCCTGGAGGGCAAGGGACCACGCCATGGGGATGCTGCCTCCTCCTAGGCACCCACCACCTACCTTCTCCTGGGTGCTTTGTAGTAGCCACAGTAGTGTAAAAAAATAAAAACAGTGTCAAAGATGCACAAACAGGTGTTTCCTGTATATACATACATGTGCATATACATATACATCTATCCCTGATGTACTGAAACCACTTGCTGCTTTCTGGTTAAAAGCTTCAGTTTTGCCTTGAGGCGCTCACAAAAACAAGGCCATGATGCACATTACAGACAGATACCACCACAGAAATCTCCACTCCTCACAGCTGCAGTGATTCTTTCCCTTGGTAAACATATCGAGCCGAGATCAAAATTCTCTCCCTACAAATGAATTCCTGTGTCTCCACGAGCTGCATATTTGTGGCTGTTTAGTATTCCCTATTTAGGCATTGGCAAGGAACAAAGAATAACTGAGTCTAAGTGCACATATGCTGAGAAATGCAGTGCTGAAGGGTATCCCACCCTGAATTTGAATAGTAGAACTAAAATAACTCGTGTGCCTCTACGTGTGTGTACACATATGCACATATGTCATGGTACTTAAGCAAACATGAGATCCACAGACCACTGAGCATTTGCTTCTCCTCTGTCACATTTGGAAAAGTGCTAATGCCTTATGGGAAATGTAGAAAAAAAAAAGAAATGTCAATATTTTGTTCCAAAGCAACATCGCCTACCCCTGTGCTTTTCTGGCTTTCTTCTCTCTCACAGCAAACAGCAAATAAATAATGCACTGAATGCTTCTGCTTTCTCCACATATAAACTGCTTCTGTCCCTTGGAACCAGAGGTGGGCCCATGCCAACCTTGTGAAGTTCAACAAGGCCAAGTGCAGGGTCCTGCACCTGGGTCAGGGCAATCCCGAGCACAAATACATCTGGGCAGAAGATAGATTGAGAGCAGTCCTGAGGAAAAAGACTTCAGGGTGCTAGTTGATGAAAAGCTCAGTATGAGCCATCAATGTGTGTGTGTGCAGCTCAGAAGCCAGTCGCATCCTGGGCTGCATCCAAAGCAGTGTGGGCAGCAAGTTAAGGGAGGAGATTCTGCCCCTTTTCTTTGCTCTGGTGGGACCTGACCCCTGCATTGATGGATCAAGCTCTGTAGTCCCCAACACAAGAAGGACATGGACCTCTTGAAGCAGGTCCAGAGGAGGCCACAAAAATGATCTGAGGGCTGGAACCCTTCTGCTGTGAGGACAGGATGAGAGAGTTGGGGCTGTTCCACCTGCAGAAGAGAAGGCTCCGGGAAGACCTTATTGTGGCCTCCTAGTGTCTGAAGGGGGCCTATAAGAAAGCTGAGGAGAAACTTTTTACAGGGTCTGGTGGTGACAGGATGAAGGGTAATGGCTTCAATCTGGAAGATGGGAGATTTAGATTAGAAATGAGGAAGAAATTCTTCAGCTCTGGATCAAGGGGAAAGTTCATCAAAAACTTAATGCCATTGCAAAAAATGTTTACAGTTTTAGCAAATCTTGCATGGAAAATGAAAACGTTGGCACCAGAATGTTTATTTAGCAAACACCAGCTATAAAACAATTCATTAAACATTGCTGCTGTCCAAAAGAGTTGGTGTCTGCTGGGTGAACCTGTATACTAGCCCAGCAGAGGTTATTGGTTTAACAGGTTCCTACCATGCTGGGCTTTATGGGACCCTCCTGTACTGCTGGATTCATTATGGCACACTGTGAAGAAAATACCCTTGCCAAAAGAGCTGCTATTACTTCAGCAGCTTCTCATTATAACAGGGCACCAGGCAATGGTGCTGTACTGGGATCGAGGAATTTTCCACTGCTCTCCTGCTACGCCAGGGGAGCACAGCACCAAAGCTACCGTGCTGAAATGTTTCTGAGACAGTATCATATTACTTAGTTGTAGCTTCACATACCTATTTCCCTGCATTATTAGGGTTGTTATTTATATTACACTCATGTCACAAGCTCTCACTGTGCTCAGGACTGGTAAAACAGAGAGATATCAGAGGTATCAAAGGTATCCCCCTCTCTGAATTCTGTTGATGTAAATGGATATATCAGAGCAAGGGCAGCAAGCAGCAAGGTAGCTATTTCTCCTTTTTTTTTTTTTTCCTCCTTTCTTTGATTAGAAAACTGACTTAACTACAGCTACAGAAAGTTGTACTGGGAGCTGGTGGCACTTCTGAGAAGAGGATCTGACATAGAGTCATAGAATCACAGGATGGTTTGTGTAGGAAGAGGCCTTTAAAGGTCATCTAGTTCAATCCCCCTGCAGGGAGCAGGGACATCTGCAACTAGAGCAGGTTGCTCAGACAGCTAGATGTGGATTCCACAGCCTTCTGAATGAACATTGATGGGGAAGGGTGGCTTTTCTTGGACAGCCAGCAACCTCTCAGGAAGAGTGACCTCTGAGGCCACAGAGGGTTAAAAGGCATGGGGGAACATGTGCTCTGAGGATAAATTTATGAACCTTAATAAAAATGCTGGGGAAGGAAAGATAATCAGGACAAACTTAAAAATATTTCAGCATTTGCATTCTTCCACCTTCTGTCTTAGAGGTGGGGAGATGTTCTCCCTCATGTCCTGCCAAGAAAAGAAATGGCTGTAAAACAACTGATATAATTTTCAGTTCCTCCCCCCACACTGAATCTGCAAACCTCATCCCTGCTTCCCTCTTAGAGAGTAGGAAATGGTTCAGCTTAAATGAGCGTGGAAGCTGGGAAGCCTGGAATTGGAATCATTTCCCTGCTGGCCTTCCAGGGGCTCTGATGGGAAAAGCCCCCAGGCACAACCGGAGAACAAGATCTCCTGCCAGGTCTTCTTCCATTTACACCTCCCAGTGCTTCACCTCACAGGGTCTGCTTTAGCACTTAGGTGTGGGGCAGAGTTGGGGAGAAGGTTGTTTTTCTTTCCTTCAGCCTTTGCAAATGGGCTTCCAGGGCAAACAAAATATTTGGCTCAGGGAAATGCAAGAGAGAGAGCTGAAAGGTATCACTTGGAAGGTGGAGGCGTCATCTTTCTTATCACTCCGTCAGTTTCTTATTGTAACAGTGCCCATCCCTTGAAGGAAATGTACTCCCTGAACATGAAGCTACTGGCCTTCAGGGTTATTATCACGGAGATGGTGTCACATTTGGAGCACAATCCTTATGTTCGCACCTTTCAGGATTGAATATGCTTTAGCTTAGTGTTGGGATCCTGAGAGGAACCAAAGGATGCTGAATAAGTATAGTTATGCTTCAAAAAGCATGTGAAAGTTTCCAGGACACAACGGTGAGGAGGAGGGAGGGATGACACAAGGAAGGGGGATGCACATGTCTGAAAATTCAAGGCATCTTCAGAAAAACTTGAAAGAAGCTTGGTCCATGGTACAAGGTCTATTCCCCTGATACACGCAGAAAATAAGATTATTAAAACACAGGGCAGTGCAGCTACAGAGATAGCAGCATTTTATTGGAAGACCTGGAACAGAAAGCCACCAGAGGCTTGTAGAGGATGTTTTCATGGAGGATATCTCCTGAGAAGTACCACCACAGAGTAGCCCTCAAGCCTGGCTTGCTGCAGGTCTTTCATCGACGACGCTCCAGCTGGAGATCCAGATCCTCCATGCCAAACACAGAGGTGGTCCTGCCCTGTGGAGTTTGGACTCTGATTATTTAAGACCCCTCCACGCATGGGAGGCATTGACTTTTCTCCTCCCACAGCCCGGGAAGACCTTTCCCCCATCTTGCAGGACATGATCTCCTTCAGCTGACACAAGGAGCCCACAGCAGACTGGCTCTGCCTGTTAAGCACCAGACCAGCCTTCTCTCTCCAGATGAACAGGAGGGAATTTCAGCAATCTTGCAAAGCCACTTGGAGAGAGGCAATAGAGCCTCAAGGCTACCCCTAAATCTGTTCACACAGCATGTCCTCCTTCCTCTAGCACTTACAATATTGATATTGTTGAGCGGAAAAAAAAAATAGAAAAGCAGCCCTGGCTGTCCCTGTAGGTCCCAAAGGAAACCATTTTATAGGACTCTGGTGGATGCAGCAAATAACTTCCACTTAATGGCAAGCGCTGGCTCAGCATATGCTGGCCTGAGACAGATCAAACACTTCAGATCAATTCCCAAGTTATTGGTCCTCCAGCTCAGAGGTTCCCAGCCAAATCTTTATCCTTTGCTTCTAAAAGCTGGTTCTACTTTATATTCAGGAATAATATCCCTAAAAACACGTCTTTATGAAGGAGCAATGCTTTCCTCACCTCTGCAAAAGTCCAGTACCAGGCTGGAGTCCAGGATGCAGCAGCAAAGGTGAAGAACATTTGCATCCCGTCTCCTCAAGTACTTTGGGAGTCAGACCCAGCCTAGTGCTGCCACCTTTGCAAACTGGCTGGTGGGACACAGGCTCTCCAGACACACTCTTTAGTTAATGAGCATCTGCACAACACATTTTTAGTTCTTATGACCCTTCATGTCTCACTGTCCAACAAGCCTGAACCAGCCTGGATGGGTGAGACCTGATCCTCCCAGAGCCATCAGGCTTTTGAATGGATGCTGCATTTCTGAATGCACATCACAGAGCTTCAGAAACAGCACCCAACCTGGATGAGAAAAACAGATTAATCTTGGTGGCCAAAAAACCCTCATGCTTCAGGAAAGGCCATGTGAGGCCCAGGGAAAGAAAACCAGCACAAGGTAATGCAAAACTCTCACCCAGAGAGTGTGCTAATCACCACCAGCTGGCTCTCTGCTAGTATTTTGATAAAATCCTGTTTTCTCTCCAGAACAAAAATTCATGGAGGGGTTTTTTCCCTCCCCAACCTCTACCCTGCCCTTTCCTTCTGTCATATCTCTGGCATGGTGTAAAGGGAAACATACGTAGCAGACATAAATGCTGGATGACAGAAGAGAAAAATAGAGGATAAGAAATCACTCATCTTCAGAGACACCATGCTAAGCTGTCCTCTCCTCCCGACATCCCCATCCCATGCAAACAGCTCACCATCCTGCAGCCTCCCTTGCAGGGAGGGGGCTGAGCACACGCAAAACCTCTACCAACGGGTGAAAGACTCTTGATGTAAAGTTACCATGATCATAGAATCATTGAACGTTTTGGGTTGGAAGGGACCTTTAAGCTCATCTAGTCCAACTTCCCTGCAGGGAGCAGGGACACCTGCTACTAAAGCAGGTTGCTCAGAGCCCCATCCAACCTCACCTGGAACGTTTCCAGGGATGGGACATTGACCACCTCTCTGGGCAACCTGGGCCAGTGTCTCACCACCCTCAGTGTCAAAAATTTCTTCCTTCTTTCTAGTGTAAATCTCCCTCTTTTAGTTTAAAACCATCACCCCTCATCCTGTTGCAATAGGCCCTGTTAAAATGTTTCTCCCCATCTTTCTGATTGACCCCCTTTAAATACTGAAGGACTGCAATAACGTCTCCCTGGAGTCTTCTCTTGTCCAGGATGAACAACCCCAACTGTCTCAGCCTGGCCTCACAGCAGAGGGGTTCCAGCCCTCGGATCATCTCTGTGGTTTCCTCTGGACCCACTCCAACAGGTCCATGTCTCTCCTGTGTTGACAACTCCAGAGCTGGACCCAGCACTGCAGGGGGTTCTCACCAGAGCAGAGCAGAGGGGCAGAATTCCCTCCCTGAACCTGTTGCCCATCCCTGCTCTAGTCCTGCTGGCCCCACCAGTGCTGATCCAAGCCAGGATGCCGGTAGCCTTCTTGGCCACCTGGGCACATGATGGTTCATCTTCAGCTGGCTGTTGATCAGCCTCCCCAGGTCCTTTTCCACTGCACAGTTTCCAGCCACTCTGCCCCAAGTGTGGAGCATTGCAGGGGGTTGTTGTGACCCATGTGCAGGACCTGGCACTTGGCCTTGTTGAACCTCATCCTACTGGCCTCTGTCCATCAATCCAGTCATCCCTCCCACAGAGCTAGCAGAGTTTATTTTTTTAACCTACTGTTGGATAATAAGATAGATGTCCAGAATAGATCTCAGTTTGAATAGATCTAAACTAGAACCACAGAACCATTTCAGTTGGAAAAGACCTTTAATATCATCAAGTCCAACTATTAACCTAATATTGCCAAGCCCACCACTAAAACAAGTGTATTAGACAGGATGGATGAATATTTGTGTGTATCCTGCTCCAGTATGTCTGACTAAAGCAAGGAAGAGAGGCTGGCTCCCATTATTTTTTTCAAGGGAGCTGCTTATTAGATGAGAAATGGAAGTACCCCAGAAAAGGAGGGGATCCTTGGAGTGAGACATGACTCCTTCAGGGAAGAGTAAAACAAAGGTGAGAAAACAGCTGAAAATATACAAAATACAAAAGAAGTGATACTTGCCTGCTGTCTCTGCCTCCCAGCTATGTCCCCTGGTGTAGGCTGAAGTCCCTCAGCCTGGGGGAAAAACATTTGGATGGGCAACTGGACACCCTCTCAGTGAAAACTGAGTTAATTTTGGAGGAAGGACACACTCTCTGGTGCCTTTGAAAGCCCAAGGCAGTATTTCTGAGGTGGAGATGGGCACTTGAACAGAGACCAGAACCACCTAGGGAAACAAGAGGAAGAAAACAAGTGGGGTGAAGTGGAGCAGCAGAGGAAGGCAGGGCAAAGATCAAAAGAAAAGGGCAGGTTCAGAGAGCCACCATGCTGCCCTTGAAGCCAAGGAGCATTCTGGTTCTGTTGGGTCTTCCTTCCTCGGTCTCAACACATGTGCGCATCTGTTTGGACAGCTGACTGTCACTGACCCTAGGTGGTCCGAGTGGTTGGTGGGCTCAGCAGTGCTGGTAGCTGACTGGGAGCTCACTGGGGCAGCCTGAAGCCTGTGTGTGGTCAGGGCGCTGCCTTCCTTCCAGAAGCAAGAGATTTCAAAGAGCACAGCTAAGAAACTTGAAATACATCAGAAGGAAGGAAAATGGGAGCTGGGGAATTCAGCATCACAGCCACCTGGGGCACCACCACTAATCCATAGGGTCTATTTTATATTTTTAAAGCAGACATTAGTGATGCATCTTGATTTAACACCTGTCCCAGGAGTCTTTATATTTTCTACAGCTGAAAAAGGCAACCAGAGCATCCCATCCCACCCCAAGCTAGCAAAAGCAGGACAGAGACAGCCACTGTGTCATGGGAGTGAAGGGTTTGTCACCCCATCTGCCATCTCTGAGATAGATTCACCTCTGGAGTCCCAGGAACCAAGAGAAGTCCCAAGGCCCCAGCAAAGAAAGAAGAGGAGGGGATGTGCCTACCAGAACAAGGAAAGAAAAAGACAAAAAAAGGCTGGAAGAAGAAACAGGTTTTTCCAGGCTTGACAAATATTTCAGATTCCTCCCTTTCCTCCTCTGGTATTGAACAGAGTTCAGTCTCCTGCTGTACAACACAGAAAATGTGACATTATCAAAATCTTCCTCTTACACTGCTTGCAAATAAATAACACACAAGAATCAGCAGGCTTAGGTGAAATTATGGCTATCAAATCACGGCTTTTGGTCTACTTGATTTGGTCTCCCTGTGCCTGAAGAAGGAGAAACCTTACTGTGGCCATTCAGTACTTAAAGGGGCCTATCACAAAGATGGGGACAGACTTTTGAGCAAGGCCTGTTGCAACAGGCCAAAGGGTGATGGCTTTAAACTAAAAGAAGGGAGATTTAGACTGCAGAGAAGGAAGGAATTTTTGACACTGAGGGTGGCGAGACCCTAGCCCAGGCTGCCCAGAGAGGTGGCAGAAGCCCCATCCCCGAAACCATTCCACGTGAGGTTGGACGGGGCTCTGAGAAACCTGCTCTAGTAGCAGATGTTCCTACTTAGTGCAGGGGTGTTGGACTAGATAAGCTTTAAAGGTCACTTCCAATCCAAAATACTCTATGATTCTATAAGTTCTTCCTACCCTCAAGCCCTTGCTGCACTTGGTGGTCAGGCTCCACATTATCAGCTTGGAAAGCTGATCAAACTGCATCATGCGCTCTCAGGACAGTGACAGCTCAGTCCCTCCACTGCATGAGAAAACATTTGTGTGGATCCTTGTTTTCACTTTGACTGCAGCACTGGTCTGCCAGCAGATAACTTGGGTCAAAAACTGATATGGATAGAGCAGTGAGGACATCACTGCTGGTCCATGTAGACAACACATAAATGCATCAGAGACAGAAAGGAAAGATACGCATCCCAGATGAGTAAACATTAGACTACAGTTGGCCAGAAAACTGACTGCAAGAGAGAAAGGACCTGCACAAAGGAAGAGGAAGGGAAAGAGAAATATTTCTGAAGGCAAATGCAATATTCGTTTCGTGTCAACTACAACCGAACCCCTTGGTGTGCTTTACCAAATTGATCTCAGTTGGGAAATCCACAGCCAGGCAGGGTGAGATTAAACTGCACATGTTGACAACCACAACCATCCTGTAGTGAGCAGAGACACAAGCAGACCAGAGACAGAAGACTCCTGAAGATAAAGAGATAGGGTTGGCTGCTATGATATCAACAGATATTAATGATTTCAAGGTCAGGTTGGATGGGGGTCTGAGTAACTTGCTCTAGTTGCAGATGTCCCTGCTTCCTGTAGGGGAGTTGAACTAGATGAGCATGAAAGGTCCTTTCCAACCC